>JAGSMR010001007.1:0-26248 GCA_029286605.1 Sericinus montela
CATAAAAACCAAATATCTACAATCGAATCTGCAGTAAATTACATAAGCACGCAATATGATGACCTTCTTAAAAGTTTAGCATCCACAAACGCTGAAATGAAGTGTTTAAAAGAAGAGAATGCACGTCTCCGTAAAGATCTTGACACTAATATAAAACATATACAGAACCTAGAGGAGGAGAACGCTCGGCAACAGCAGTGGTGTCGACTACAAAATATCGAGATCGTTGGCGTCCCTGAATGCGAGGAAGAGGACACAATCGGAACAGTATTAAAAATAACGAATGGAGTGGGCGTTGCTATCGAAAGAAGTGATGTGGAGTTTGCTCATCGAGTTCAATCTCGGCGGCATAATAGCCCAGCCATAAGCCGAACAATTATTGCCCGATTACGGCAACGACACACTAAGGATTTGATTGTGTCCGCTTCACGTAAACATCGAGGTATCAAAACTTTAGACTTGGGCATTACTGAAAAAACGAGAAATGAAAACAGTCGTATTTATATAAATGAACACCTCACCAAATATAACCGCACGTTGCTTAAAGAATGTAAGCTAAAAGCAAAAGAAGCTAACTTTAAATTTATCTGGACAAAAAACTGTCGAATTTATGTCAGAAGAAACTAAACCTCGCCACCTATACCAATCATGACGTCGGCAGACTTATCAAAACTCCGCTAATTTCTACTTTTAGTGTCTCAATTTTGTACTTAATTAGTTTATATTTTGTTGAAGTACGCATTCACACTGAATATAGTATAACTATCTATAAATATAACTATTACTTATATAGAAGGTATTATTAACATACTACTGCTATACATATCACCTATAAACTACAGTGCAAAATATTCACACAAAACTCACACGTAAACACACAGAAACATTCTACTCATTATCTACGGTATATACTTGTATTGTACTCATGTCCAATTATGATTAGGTTACATCTAATATATCTAACAATATATTCACTACATTACACTACAATTAACATTATAATTCATAATAGTACTCTAATAATAAAACGATATCAAATATTTTTGTTGACACTTGCATTAGTCATGTATTTCATCGATTTTTAAACTACAGTTAAAATTACCATTCGCGATGGCTAAACATACTAAAGCATCAAAACTGTTCTACCAGAACGTAAGAGGGTTACGCACTAAAACTAATATATTCTTTAATAACATTTTTTCATCCGATATTGACATAGCAATAATCACTGAGTCATGGTTATGTGATGGCATTTTGGACACTGAGTTGTGCAGCTCGGACAGGTATGAGCTGTTCCGACGTGACCGCAGGGCGCTCGGCGGCGGAGTGATGGTTGCATGTGCAACGCATCTCGGACCGCGCAGGCGAACTGACCTTGACCGCGAACATCTTGAATGCATCTGTATAACTATACCTGCGCGTACGATTCATTCACAGTATGATTTAAATATTATTTGCAGCTATATCCCTCCAAAACAGTCTTTGTCATTGCAAATTAACGCAATCGGTGAACTCCTAACATCCCTATGTAGTTCTATGCCAGATAATTATTTAATTTTGGCCGGCGATTTTAATCTACCGTGTATCGATTGGAAAACAAAGTACCCAATAGTATTAAAAAAGGGTTCCGTGGAAAACCAAAACGCAGCGTCAGAATTATTAAACTTAACATCGTACTTGGGGTTATCGCAATACAATTACTTTCAAAATGCGTATGGAAATATACTAGACTTAATATTTTCAAATATATCAATAAGTATAGATAAATGTTTATGTCCTCTAGTTAAAGAAGATGTGTGTCACCCTGCAATAGATATGTACATTACTGATATTATAACACCTTCTATGCGGCCGTGCAGCACCAAAAGATATTTATATCGTAAAGCAAACTATCATAACTTAAATGTTTATTTTTTCTGATTGCGACTGGTCATTTTTAAATTCACAAACCTTGAACGACGCTACTGACAAATTCTACTTAACTTTAAATTCTGGAATTAATAAATATGTACCCCAAAGATCTACTTCTCAATCATATAACTATCCGGTTTGGTACAGTAACGCATTAAAGAAATTAATAAAAGAAAAAGCGAAATATCATTCTCTTTGGAAAAAATATGGTAACCCTCATGATTATAGTTCTTTTTCTATTCTGCGTAGGAGGTTTAAGAAACTCGAAAGTAAATGTTATTCTTCTTATCTTGAATTTTGTCATGATAAAATAAAGTCGACACCTAAACTGTTTTGGAGGTATATAAAATCAAAAAGGAATAACCGATCCAATTATCCCCATATAATGCAATTTAATGGAAGTACTCTTGTTAAGCAATTCGATATTTGTAATGCATTCAACAATTATTTCTGTCAAAATTTTACACCACCTGCACTACAATATAAGGAATTCTCAGAGGAGCAAGCCCCATGCTATGATGTTATTAGCGACTTGCATATCTCAACAGCGGATATTGTAAAATATTTAAAAAGTCTCGATTGTTCGAAAGGTGCCGGTTGTGATGGAATCCCACCCTATTTCTTTTTTCAATGTACACAGTCTTTGGGACCTCCAATCGCAATATTATTTAAAAGATGTTTTCAAGAGGATATTTTCCAAAAATATGGAAGACTGCTAATATTGTGCCAATTCATAAAAAAGGATCAAAATCAGCTATAGAAAATTATCGACCTATATCCATATTAAATGTTCTAAGTAAAATTATGGAAAGAATTTCTCATAAGCACATTTACCCACAGATCCTGCGCCACGTTCCCTTACAACAGCATGGCTTTGTGCGCGGTCGTTCAACATGCACCAATCTTTCTATCTTTAACAATGATGTTCTTAGAGGGATGGACAATGGCTACCAAATAGATGTCATATATACGGATTATGAGAAGGCATTCGATCGCGTTGACCACGTTATTCTTTTCAACAAGCTTCAGGAGTTAGGAATTCGTGGTAACCTTCTACGGTGGTTGGATTCATACCTACGCAACCGCTCACAAGCAGTTGTAGTGGCTGGATTCCGCTCGGACGTTGTGGACATATCATCAGGCGTACCACAAGGTTCCATTTTAGGCCCTTTGTTATATGTGTCTTATTTATATGACATTGGAAAATGTTTTCGATATGCCAAATTTCTTATGTACGCTGATGACATGAAAATTTATGCCAACATAAAGTCTGAATTGGATGCACACGCTCTACAGAGCGACTTACATAGACTAAGTAACTATTGCCGTGATAATCGTATAGCAATCAATGTGTCGAAATGTTTCCAAATTAGTTTTACACGAAAAATAAGGAAATTAAAATTTCAGTACAATATCGATGGCGTTTCTGAAGCATGCACGGATAAAGCCAAAGATCATTTTTAGAGTCATTTTTGATTCAAAAATGTTGATGTCCGATCATATCGCGGCAACGGTTGCTAAGGCATACAAAAATCTTGGGTTCGTTCTACGTGTCAGTCAGCCTTTTTCAGATGTAGATTGTTTGAAAGTTTTATATCATTCTTACGTTCGTAGCGTTCTGGAGTATTGTTGTGTGGTGTGGAACCCAATTTATATAACATATATACAAGAAATAGAAAAAATACAATCTTAAAATTAATTAATGTGTTCAACCACTGATTACAAAATAAACTAACTTTAAGTTATACAGAGTCTTGCAAGTTTCATAAACTAATGCAGTTAAAAGATCGCCGAATGTTACTTCAGATGATGTTCCTACATGATATCTGTAGTAACAAAATAGATTGCCTCGAAATAGCAGCCAACGTTCTTCAATTCCGGGCACCGACCAAGCGTACTAGACACACCACATTATTTTACATACCTTTGTGTCACTCCAATTATGCCCAGAACTCAGTCATATGTCGCATATTAAACAATTACAATAAAGAATTTTTGCGTCAGATATTTTCCACCTTAACAAATCCATGTTTAAAAAGAAATAAACAGCACTAAATAAACATTAAAATGAGATACATATCTAAACATAAATACACACACACACACACACACACACACACACACACACACACACACACATACACACACACTCACTCTCACATACACACACACTCACTCTCACATACACACATTTATAATCATAACAATATGCGTACTTAGTTTTTAGTTTTCATCATTTAAATATTACTTTTTTTTGTCTTTACCTTATTATTATTAACTGATTACTACAACAATAATGTAAGAGTCATCCACTATAAAAGTGATAACATACTTTTTTTTATTTTTATAAAGTATGAACCTGTTATTGGCAATAAGTATAATTTTAAGATTTTTTGTTATAATTTTAATGTGCTGTTGGTTCTATGATATTAAATAAATAAAAAAAAATCTACTTCTCGCCGGTATTCTGTGAGGTCGTGGTACTTCCCCGGTCGAGCCGGCCCATTCATGCAACAACAAAAGCTGATGCGTGGCTCTATGACTGTTAAATCATACGTTCGTGGATGCTGGTGTGTGAAAAAATAATTCTTCTGTTTCATCGTAATCCAGCGACTATAGTCAGTTATGTAAAAGATACATAACTTAGCATTTGTTTTGGTATAGTTGAAATACATTAATATTTTATTTATTTTTATATATATATATATATATATATATATATATATATATATATATATATATATATATATATATATATATATATATATATATATATATATACATATATATATATATATTTTTTATATATGTATATTTTGATTGAATTAGGAAGTTTTAACACCATTGTTACATATTTTACAGTTTTAACGCCATTGTTTGTAGTAATACCTCTGGACTCTTTCAAGTGTAAACAGAGAAGTTTTACCCGGTCACCGACTATGCCAGAACGTAACAAATTGTTCGTAAATAAGCTTTCGAATACAAATAAGTATTGGTGAGTTCTATATGACTACGTCAATTAACATTATTATGTAACATTACTCCTAGATACTTAACCGTCTTATTTAGTTTTTGATTACTTATTTAGTTTTTTTTGGTTTAACCCTTAATAACCTACAGTTTCAATTTTGATACTAATATTTTAAACCGAATATTCACATTACTATTAGTTTTTTTTATATGTTGGCTGTATTTATTTTACTGTTGTATAGTATTCTATCCAACGAAATTAAAAAAAAAAACAAATGTCATTATTGTTTTATTTTATCTGTGACATATTACTTGCGCGGCAAAGTGAACAAGTAAACACATTTTACTAAAAGTTTTGTTGAATATAAATTTGATATATTTTCTTTTTCTGAAGAATATAAATACTTTTGAGGTAAGTGAATACATTATTTTCGCTATGATATGATTATTTTTAGCAAATGCATGTTTTACTTGAAGAAATTAGTGCTTTTTTTTTGGTATCAATATTGATACTTCAGGCATTCCTCCCTACATAAAACCTACCTTCTAACTCTTTAGCTATAAAACTTTTTGAACTTTCGTTTCATATTTTTTCTGCATAGCTTGGTGTGGGGATTACTTTTGTTTTTATTTATTATAGAAATTTATCCAAAATGCGGCCAGAAGAGATTGAGAACATATTGAAGCGGTTAGAAAATGGTGAAATTTCGGAAGACGATTCCACCGACAATGAAGATGACATAGACTATTATTCGAGCCAAAGAGATCGTCTGATGGAGCTAGATGATGAAGAGGATGTAGGTAATTTTCCCACTGACCCAAACTTGGATGCAGATCCGCCTGCAGCAAACGTAGATACCGACATGCAACATAATTTAGAGACTGTTGAACGAAACCCAACTCCTACAACCAGCAGCCAGAACAACCTGCAAACTGCACCTTTCAACTCTAGAAACTTAGTGTGGAGAGTAAAAATATGTATTTAGTCCAAAATGCTTTCCAGTTTGCTGGAAATACTGAGTATTCACAAGAAATTATGAACTTAGACACTCCATTTCAGTTTTTTCTTATTTTTCGGTGAAGACATTTTGAGATTTCTAGTGGATGAGTCAAATAAATATGCCTTCCAAAAGAATCCCAACTTTACAGAACCTGTAACTGTCTTAGAATTACGTAAATTTATTGGAATTCTTATTTTTACTAGTGTATATCATTATCGTAGTGTCCGGTCATACTGGTCAAACATTACAAAGTTTGAACCCATAGTACAAACAATGAATCGCAACAGATTTGATAAAATTAGAAATTTTTCACATGAATGACGACTCTAAACATTTGCCCATTGATCACCCCAACACGACCGACTGCATAAAGTAAGACCAGTGATAGACTATTTGAACAAGAAATTTATTACTTTACCATTTGAGCATCGTCTATCACTAGACGAGCAGATGTGTTCCACAAAAATGAAACATTTTATGAAACAATATTTACCCAACAAGCCCCATAAGTGGGGATTCAAATTATACGTGTTATGCTCTCTGTCTGGTTATGCCTACAATTTTGAGATTTACTCGGGAGCTAAGGACATGGACCGTTTACCTGGCGAACCAGACCTCGGAGCTGTGTCGAATACAGTTATTCGATTGCTACGACCAGTACCAAGGCATGTCAATCATATAATTTATTTTGAAAATTTTTATACGAATATTCCTCTGGTACATTACTTGACCAACGAAGGTATTTATTGTCTTGGAACAGTACAGAGAAACAGGCTTGGAAAGTCGTGCAAGTTGCCGGAGAAACGGGAGATTATGAAATCTAACGTACCCAGAGGAACATATCACGAAAATGTGGCCTCTCACGAACGCCTAGAATTGTCGGCCACAAGTTGGAAAGACAACAAACAGGTATTATTACTATCCACGTATGTTGGCGCTGAACCAGCGGATACTATAATCCGCTACGAAAAAAAACTAAAGGCCAATATTCAAATATCATGTCCTCGGGTTGTAAAAGAATATAATGCACACATGGGCGGCGTTGATTTGATGGATAGCTTCATTGGTCGATATCGCATCCGCATAAAGTCGAGAAAGTGGACAACGAGGCTCTTCTACCACTTGTTAGACATGACTGTCATCAATGCTTGGGTACTGTACAAAAAGGTAAACACAAGGAAAGGAAAACTTTAGAAGAATATTATGAAGTTAGCAGATTTTAGAACTGAGCTTGCCGATACTTTATGTAGATATCAAAGTCACTCAAAAAATAAAAGGGGCAGACCCAGTACCAACAGTCAACAAGACTGACGTGCGTTCCGATTGTATTGGCCATGAAAAAATATTTATGGAGTCTAGGAATAAATGTAAATTTAGTAATTGTAGGAAACTTACCTGGTTCTGTAAAAAATGCAAAGTATAAAGATACTTTGCATTTTCTTTTTAAAAATAAATCAGGGTGATGTAATTAATGCTCTAGATTTAAGGAAATATATTAAAAAAATCCTAATGTAAATAAAAATATGTATTATGTAAAAAACAATATGATGGAAATTTACATCATCATGCATTGTCACATATTTGGCTCAGTACTAAATAAATAAAAAACATTGTTTACTCAATCTTCTTTATTCTTTATGATAATTTAAAAACAATTATTATTTTTATTTAATATTTTTTTTTTTAAATAAATATGTAAAATAAATATTGTGATTTATTTAGCTATTTTTCCCTTCATCTAGACCCTCAAGCAAATACAGTAATATTTAAAAAAGAAGACTCGCGTAAATCAGGCTACTAAGGGTTAAAGACATATTGATTTCTACAAAAAACTTTATTTTTTATTTGTATGGGTTGGTTGCTTGGAGCAATCTATTGACCCTTTATTTAATATTTTTTTTTTTAATTTTTGAGAGCCTAGGTGGTATAGAGATGGATTTGTAATTATTAATACGATTGCGAGGACTGCTCTTATGTTTCGGTGTTACAAGAGATTTTTGTAAATAATTTAACCCTTTGCATGATTTTTGCTATTTTTTAAAAATAAATCAGGGTGATGTAATTAATGCTCTAGATTTAAGGAAATATATTAAAAAAAATCCTAATGTAAATAAAAATATGTATTATGTAAAAAACAATATGATGGAAATTTACATCATCATGCATTGTCACATATTTGGCTCAGTACTAAATAAATAAAAAACATTGTTTACTCAATCTTCTTTATTCTTTATGATAATTTAAAAAACAATTATTATTTTTATTTAAGCACAAATTGACGCCACATTTACTACACGAAATTGTGGAATAGCCTTTACATTTGGGAAATTTGCACAGGAGTGACCCACCTACTGTTGGCCAATGTTCAGCACCATCTTTTCTTATGTCTTTTGGAGGTGGTGGTGCTGGAGAACCTTTTCTTTTTTTTGATAGTAATTCCTATTCTAGTGAACTGGTACTAGGACGACCTCTTTTAGCGTCTTTGGTGGGTCCTCTGTTGCATAGCACAAAGGCCAATTCATTTCTGAATTGGCCCATTGTAAGTAGACTCTTTTTGGGTTCACCTCTTTCTTGAGAATTTTTTTATATATAATCCAAGAGTTTATAATATAGCTAGATCAAATAAGTGATAAAATATACGCAAGGACCACTTTTTAGACCTATTTGTTATATGATTTCTGCCCAAAAAGCTATCCATATCCATTCTTGGCACTCCTCAAAGTAAACGAACTGCAACACTTCCTGTTGCACCAAGATCAGGTTCATCTGTGAGGTTTTCTGTATTCTCTTGTCCAGAATATACCTCAAACTTGTGGACATATTCCATCAAATCACAGAGAACATATAATTTGAAGCCCCATTTATGGGGCTTCTTAGGCAGATATTGTTTTAAAAAATGCCCTATTTTGGTAGAACACATCTGTTCATCCACAGAAAGTCTTTGATCCATTGGCACTCTGGCAAACCTCTCATTGAGATGCTTGATAACAGGGTGGATTTTATAAAGCCTGTCATGTTCTGGATGACCTATAGGTTTGTGAAGATCATTGTTATTAAAATGTAATGATAACTTTATTTTCTCAAACTTGTTCAGTGGCATTGTTGAAGAAATGGGCTCATATCCAAACTTTGGCGACCAGTATGATCTTGTGCTAGGAAATTTGATTACTGACATGTACAATAATATACCAAAGAACTTATACAAATCATATTCTGTAACTGTTATAGATGAACTGGGGTCACTCTGCATTATGTATAAATTTGTCTCCGGTAGTAATATTTTGATAAAATATTCAGTGATAAAATAGTTAAAACATTGATATGGAGTTTCAAGGTGTGATAGACCACCTGAAGCAGTAGAACTCCCCAAGAAAGTAATTTTATCTGTGTCATACACCAGATTCCTTTTTTTTCAAATCAAGCTTCTTTTGTCAAATGAAGAACTGGATGAAGACTGCAAATTAGATGAAGTTGATGGGTGAGAGGGTTCTGCTTCTACAAGAGGAGGATCAATGTCAGCAGTTTCATCCACATCATCCCCATCATCATCATCATCGTCGTTCTCCTCCTGCAACACTCTTATAACTTCAACAGAATCGCGGTTTTCATCATCGGAATCTTGGTCATCGAGGTCATCTTCTGAGAGCCAACCGCCTTGTATCTTACTAAGATAATCTTCAATATCTCTTTCATTCAAGTTTCCCTAAAAAACAACATAAAATAAACATTTACAAAAAAATGTTTGCCATACATTACAAGTGAAATTACTGCATAGAGATGTAAATTTCCATCACATAGTTTTGAGAAATTTATTCACAGTGTTTTGATATAAATTGTACATAAAACAACAAAAACATGAAAACAAACCTTATTTCCACTCATTTTTTCACTTTTACTGTATTTTATATATCCGTTTATTTCCATAAAACAAACTAAAATCTCGCTCCTTTTTTCCTGTCACAACAAACAGCGGAATGACAAGTTCTAGGCCTGGTAATTGACAGTGATGTTTGCTATTTTTTGACAACTGCGTTTTGTTGTACGCAATAGTCGCTTAAAATGTTTCCAGCAACAACAAATTTACAGTACAAGGGTTTTGAGTACCTTTTTTTGTTGACTAAATATTATGATTGAAATTTCCCTCACCATGCAAAGAAAGGTTAAGAAATACACCTTGTTCGAGATACACGGCTTAGTTAGTGTTAGATATCATATATATTTTGCCAGGTCTAGAAATTTGCCAGGAATCAAATCACAAGTAAAAAGGTTGTTCCGATTTCTTTCATAGAAATCGCATGTTTTCCTAGGCTAAACATCTATCTCTTTACAAAATCCTTAAAATTCCTTATTAATTATTAAAAAATCTTTTACAAAATCATTACAGTTAAAAATGTAGTGTACAAGTATAAAGATTTCATAAAAGCTAGTAAAATTCGAGGTGCCAATAAAATTAAATACAATAAAACAATATTGACGACGTCCGTGGATGAGTGGCGTAGATACCGGTTTCCAATGTGTCGCCAGCTCTGACGTCTTTAATGTTTTTTTTTTTATAGAAAAGGGTGGCAAACGATAAGGTAGCTCACGGGATAGTAAGTGATTACCGACGCCCATACATATATATATATATATATATATGTATATATATATATATGTATATATATATATATATATATATATATGTATATATATATATGTATATATATATATGTATATATATATATGTATATATATATATGTATATATATATATGTATATATATATATATATATATATATGTATATATATATATATATATGTATATATATATATGTATATATATATATGTATATATATATATATATATGTATATATATATATTTTTTTATAGAAAAGGGTGGCAAACGATAAGGTAGCTCACGGGATAGTAAGTGATTACCGACGCCCATACATATATATATATATATATATATATATATATATATATATGTATATATATATATGTATATATATATATATATATATATATATATATATATATATATATATATATATATATATATATATATATATATATATATATATATATATATATATATATATATATATATATATATATATATAATTAAAAAATAAAGTATAAAATATCTTCACGCAATTGCCAATACACAGGGGTAGACAGATGTCGAGTCTAGACAATTAAGTCCCTTCGACCCACCTTCCACTGAAGATATTTTCGGGACAACGTGACAGGTGGTGAGCCCGTCGCCGTCTTTATGTCCAAGGCAACAATATTCGTACATAAGTTTTTGAAAAACCCATTGGTACGAGCCTACCAACTGGGGATCGAACTCGGGTCTATTTACTCGAAATTCCGACCACCCAAACACTCGGCTATCGTGACTGTTGTATCATTACTTTTATTTCATCTATTAATTAATAACGAAAATAGGTTATCTTCTTTTTATTATAGATGTTGTTTCTAACAGCCTATATTACTTATATCCTATCTCAAACTTTTGAATTTTATATACCGGTTCCATAAATGAAAAGATTAGAATATTCGTTTGATATCCACAAAGCCGAAAACAATGAATCAATTAAGACTTAAAATCGTCAGATGGTGCGACAAACTTGAAAGTTGTTTGTAAGAAAAAGTTCGTCGATGAAAACATCATCTTTTACCATAAATTGCTAATAAAGTCAATTTAAACACTTTCGGATGATTAACGTATTATATTATTTACACGTTTATGTACTTATTAAATATTTGTAGTAAATTAAAACACTAATTTAGAAGTAATAGAACATGTGCCTTTTCGTACGCCTTTCGTACCTCAGGACGTACTTTGTCTTATATGTTTGAATGCGACCTATGAAATATTGAGGATAATTGATTAGGTACTCAAAATATGATCGTTTCGTTCTCTATTATAGGAGTCAAAAAGTATTTTATCCCCTTATCTGTTTTTCCTATATCCTATCGTGTTCCTTGTAAGTAATAAAAAATATAGACACCCAGTACAATTACAGACTGTTAGATATTCGTTGTTGGGGTGGCAACGAACTTGCTAGATTCAGCCAAACTGTCCGTCGATGGATTATTCATTTTGGTCTAGGTATAAGGTTTGTACTTACTTATTCAGCTACTTTACAGCTATTCGTCGTTCCACCTTGAAATTTTTCTTCTTCACCCATTACTTTGTTAATTTATAGGATTTTATAGACGTTGAACGATAATTTTAACCTTCAGAGATATAAATGTAATTTAACTGTCCTTTGGTAATTCAAATTATTAGCTTTTCATTAAATACATATCAGGGATGTTACGAATGTTCGCATTCACATCTGTGACTTATTCGCATCATTTCAGATATTCGCAACAACACTCGCATTCGCATAAACAAATCAAATGTTTAACGACTGCGAGTGAAAGAAGTCGGTCTACTTTAGTTACTAACTACTTGTTCTTAAAATACCATCTGCACTCAGATTGACTGCTTGAAATTTGATTCAGATTAGGTATTATGGTACTATAAAGTATAGAGTATACATTTATTTTGATTGTCAGTAACCAAATAAAAATCGCTTATTAAAGTCATATTTCAGTGTTTTTATTGCCTTTTCAAAATATTCGCATTCGCACATTTGCCTCTCAAACTTTCGCCTTCGTAATGTTTAAAATATGACATTCTTAACCTCGGTAATACATATAGAAGTATGTACGGTACTTACGTAAAAGAATCAATTTCAAAATATGTGTCTGTCTGTTTGTTCCGGCTGTTTGAAACGGCTGCACCGATTCACTTATGTTACACTGTTTTATTTTTTTTAATTATTAGTTATTATTTATTTATTATAATTATTTCTTTAGTTAAACTAATTTATAATTATATATAAATTTGTACACAAAAATTTAATAACTAGCAACATATAGGGGGTCATTGTAGAAGCGTGCTCGTCGCGACCCCTGCCAGCCCTTTTAAGGGCTGCAATTCTACACAGCTGCGCACCCATGCCAACGAGGGTTAGGGCGTCCCCCCAAGGCGACGCACACCAGTTCGTCCCCGTTGGTGTGAAATGCAGCGCGCAAAGCGGCGATGGGGACCGCCACCCGTCACGCTCAGCCCGACACGGCGGAAGGTGGAGGACGGAGTGCAGAGTTGGCACGTGGAATGTTAGAGGAGGCATGAGAGATAAGACGAATGAGTTGATTGAAATAATGAAAGAAAGAGAATTAGATGTCGTGTGTTTGTCGGAGACCAAGCGGAAGGGCAGTGGTACTGAAGAGCTCCTGGCGGGGCGTTAGCTCTATGGTCCGGAGTCCCGGAGAGCGAGAGCGCCTGCCAGGGAGTGGGGGTGCTGCTGTCGTCTCGGTTGGTCGATGTTATGAATATAAGGTTGTGAACTCGAGACTTCTCTGGGTTCGCTTTAAATTGGGACTGACGAAGTTATTCCTTTTGGCTGTTTATGCGCCGGTGGCTTCGTCGTCCAGAGCTGAGCTGGAGGAGTTTTGGGAGAATGTAAGAGAAGTTCTAGACTTGGTTAGAGGAAACGAGACAATTGTTGTATGTGGGGATTTGAATGGATGGGTTGGTACCGCTCGGCCAGGGTACGAGTCGGTGCTTGGAATGTTTGGCGATAAAAGGGTTAACGATGCTGGCAAGCTTATACTGGCTGTATGCAAGGAAAAGGGTCTTCTTGTGACAAACACTATGTTTAGTCACAAGAAAATCCATATGTATACTAGAACAAGAGAGAATGAGAGAAGTATGATCGATTTATTCCTGGTGGATGACCGACTGCGAAAACAGGTGATGGATACGCGGGTGTTCCGAGGTGCTGACCTGGGAACGGATCACTACCTAGTGATTACTAGATTTAGGGGTCTGTTCGCGGGTTGGCGCCACCGGACGGCGATACCAGAACCACAGTCGGTCGGTAGCATCCGAAGCTGGAAGCTTCAGGAAGCGGACACTAGGAATAAATATCAAGCAAGGGTAGCCGAAAAGCTGGACAGCATTGGTGTTAGGAAAGAATGTGTGGAAGAAATATGGCAGAGCCTTAGAGATGGAATGGTTAGTGCAGCGGAAGACGTGTGTGGAACTGTGAAAGAGATAGTAGTAAAAGGGTGATGCATGGTGGAATGACGAAGTGAAAGAAGCTGTAAATAAGAAGAAGAAAGCATGGTTAGACTACTTGGCCTCTAGTAATGATAAGGATATGAGAGAGAAGAGGAAAGAAAGATATAAGCTCCAGAAAGTTCACACGAAAGCATTGATTGAGGAAGTGCGTGAAAGGAGTAGAATGGAAGCGGACGAAAGGTTGTCGCACAACTTCAAGGAGAACTCCAAACTCTTCTGGAAAGAGGTTGGAAGGACCCGGAGTGGTGCGACAGCCTTAAGAATGAATAAAGTGCTTTCGGGAACCAATGACGTCCTCTCAGAAAAGTCGGACGTCATGCAGCGATGGAGCGAATTTTATAGAGAGATGTATGAGTGTGATGATCTTAGTGAGGGATCCGGGGGTGACGCCGAGACTGGTACGCCAGACTCGGACCTCGATGACACTGAGGTCATCAGTATGAAAGAGATTGAATGTGCGATTAGAAGTTTGAAATGTGGTAAGGCTGCGGGACTAGACAGAGTTACTGCTGAAATGGTCAAGTGTGGTGGGCCACGCGTCTGGGACAGCTTTCATCTGCTGTGCAATTTGTGCTGGCGAACGGGGGCTGTTCCGGATGATTGGCGATCCGCGGTCATTGTGCCTTTATATAAAGGTAAAGGTTCACATTATGACTGCGGGTGCTATCGGGGGATCAGCTTAACCAGTTTAGCAAGTAAAGTTTACTCGAAGGTTTTGACACGTAGGATGCAAGATAAATCGGAAAGATTTCTATGGGAGGCACAATGCGGATTTAGACCTGGAAGAGGATGCACGGATCAAATGTTTTCTCTCCGCATGATCACGGAGAAGCTTCTGGCTGCTAACCAGAAGATTTTCTGTGCTTTTGTGGATCTTGAGAAAGCATTTGATAAGGTTGTAAGGAAGAAAATGTGGGAACTGTTGCCGGGGTATGGTGTGGATGGTCGATTGCTAAGGGCTGTGCAGTCACTTTACTGTGACTGTAAAGCCTGTGTGCGGGTAGGGCATGACCTGTCACCCATGTTTAGCGTCCAAACGGGCGTAAAACAGGGTTGTATCATGTCTTCCTGGCTATTCATACTGTATCTCGACAGCTGTTTACAGAAGCTGAAAGATAGCTGTTTGGGTGTGAAATTGGGTGACATAAAAGTAAATTGTCTGCTTTATGCTGATGATGCAGTGCTTATAGCACCATCAGAGGCAGAACTGCAGGCATTAGTCACGTGTATGAAAGAAGAATGTGACGCATTAAGTGTTAAACTGCAGGCAAAGCTGCGGGGGGCAGCTTGTTTATAATATAATGTAGAATAAAAAGCTTATCACATTAAACATTGAAAATTGTTTAGCAATTTGATAATTAGTAGAGTAAAGTCACGATAGCCAAATTAACCATTTGTTATATTGTAATATTGCCGTAGCCAAAAATCTATATAACTAGTGTACTTACTTACGTAATGTCACGATAGACGAGTCGTTGGGTGATTGGAATTCGTGTCAAGAGACCCAAACTCGATCCACAGGTGGAACAACCAACGATTACAACCAAATTAAACGGTGAATCTCACCGTCATCCATCACAGCTATCAACCGTGGGTAAATCTGTTTCAGAGAGCAAGAGGGATCTGTGACAATAAACACTTGGCCGCCAAGCTTCCGCACGTCAAGCAAGTTCTGCACGACAACAAGTTTCCGGTTCCGCGCCTACGTCACAGTGACCGAGTGAGGCCGGCCACGGTCGAACGAGTGCCTGCTGTGTTACCATACATCAGAGAAGTCACTGACAAGATTGGCTATATCTTAAAACGAGCTTCCATAAAGACATTTTACAAGCCTCCCAGAAAGATTGGTCAGTTCTTACCATCTGTTAAGTGTAATATCCCTCTGGAAGATGCAGGAGTGTACAAGCTTGACTGTGAATGAAAACTCGCGTTAGAGAACACAGCTGATGTAAAACATAGACGCTCTAGGAAGTCTGCAGTTTGTGATCACATTCTAGATGGGCCCAACCATTATATCAAATTTGACAAGGCACATGCCCTCACGAAAGAACACCAGTTACTACCAATGATGATCCGTGAGGCTATTGAAATTAAAAAAAATCCCAATTTCTATAGAGAAGGTGGTTGGGTACTACAACCTGCTTCGGATCCAGTAACAAATAAAATTAAGTCCAAGAACAAGCATACCACTGCAAGATCCCAAGATACCGTGAGCACTAAGTGCGTAAATCGGATCGAAAATTAATTAATAAAGTTGACGGGAGCCGGAGGAAGCAATGACAGCGGGACGTTGCAAAGCGTCCGAAACGTCGGAAAATAAAAACAGTTTGTAAAAACTCAGTAAAAACGCGATAAAGTCCGTAAATCGTTTTATTTAAAAACTTATGGACGCGTCAGGCGGCGTTAGGCTCACAACCTGTCACGACACATTTTTTGGGACAGCCAATAAATGTGTCCGGTGGAAGGTGGGTCGAAAGCAGTCTGCCTACCCAGTCTGCCTGCCAGTATTGGGAATAGCGTGAAGATATTTCTTATGTATATATATATATATATATATATATATATATATATATATATATATATATATATATATATATATATATATATATATATATATATATATATATATATATATATATATATATATATATATATATATCCCAATACAGGGGTAGACTGAAGTCTAGTCTAGACAATTAAGTTCCTTTGACCCACCTTCCACCGAAGATATTTTCGGGACAACGTGACAGGTAGTGAGTCCATCGCCGTCTTTATGTCCAAGCCAACGATGTTATTCGTACATAAGTTTTTTAAAAACCCATTAGTACAAGCCTGCCACTTGGGGATCGAGCTCTGGTCTCTTGACTCGAAATTCTGACAACCCGGTTATCGTGGCTTACTTACTTACTTATTTTATAATTATGAAAAAGGTTAATACATTATTACGTGTGATCAATATTTGAATGATTATAACATAAAAATTACGAGTCATCACAATTTCATTATAAATAACAAAACTGAACAGAGAAATGGGGGTCATTGTAGAAGCGTGCTCGTCGCGACCCCTGCCAGCCCTTTTCAGGGCTGCAATTCTACACAGCTGCGCACCCATGCCAACGAGGGTTAGGGCGTCCCCCCAAGGCAACGCACACCAGTTCGTCCCCGTTGGTGTGGAATGCAGCGAACAAAGCGGCGATGGGGACCGCCACCCGTCACGCACAGCCCGACACGGCGGAAGGTGGAGGACGGAGTGCAGAGTTGGCACGTGGAATGTTAGAGGAGGCATGAGAGATAAGACGAATGAGTTGATTGAAATAATGAAAGAAAGAGAATTAGATGTCGTGTGTTTGTCGGAGACCAAGCGGAAGGGCAGCGGTACTGAAGAGCTCCCTGGCGGGGCGTTAGCTCTATGGTCCGGAGTCCCGGAGAGCGAGAGCGCCTGCCAGGGAGTGGGGGTGCTGCTGTCGTCTCGGTTGGTCGATGTTATGAATATAAGGTTGTGAACTCGAGACTTCTCTGGGTTCGCTTTAAATTGGGACTGACGAAGTTATTCCTTTTGGCTGTTTATGCGCCGGTAGCTTCGTCGTCCAGAGCTGAGCTGGAGGAGGACCGAGACTAACTTTCGAAGACCATGTGAGCAAATTGCTCGAAGAGAGGAGGGTCATGAGTACTCGGATACCTAGACGTGCATGTATGAAGAAGATGATGAATCTGAAAGAAGCGAAAGAAGTATGTAGGGATCGTGACACTTGGCGATCTGTTCTCTCTGGCTACCCCGTCAGGGATTGTGCGTGAAGATAAATAAGTAAATAAATATGAACAGAAATAGAAACACAATGTTGGAAATTATTTAGTAAAATAAAACAAAACTAAAATAAATATCCTCCTTCCGGATACAAGCTTCTTATTTTTGTGACAGTAATTGAGCCGGGAAGAGCCTGCGTCAGTTCGACTTGATGAAATTTTCCTTTAAATATGTTACTGTATTTCAACTTAACTTTGTTCCTCACCCTCTATAGATTACGACGTATCCCTGTTCAAACGATACAATATTGTTAAATAGTAGTGATTTTTTTTGGAAAATTATTGTTTCACGTACTCACACGTATTGTTACACGTTAATTATCACAAACAACGTGTTTGGCACGTAAGGGGAAAATATTTTATAGGTTAATAATTGTTTTCTTAAATTATGATATAGATATACCCATTTCAAGTGAAACGATTATTTAATTTAACTTTATGATACATCTTCATTTGCATAAAACAAAAAAGTACAACAAGTAGACGAGCATAGGTATCATATGTGACTACTTACAACATAAATATTACTTTATTAATTGTCAAAACGAATTAATAGTCGGTAGCCGAAACTGAGAATTACATAGGCAGTCGAAGATCTCATGTCCCTCTGAGTCGGGAAGTTACAATACATAAATAATACACATCAAAAATAATAAATTTTAAATTACTCTTAAATGTGATTTTTTCTCGTTTAGAACAAAACATATATTATACTAGCTGCCTCCGTGTCTTTTCAGTTTAACACTTAACGCTGAACCCTAATTATGTTTCTAAAATAAGATAGCATAAGTTACTCCTTATAACGTTAGCTATCTGTCAGTGAAAGTCCTGTTATACTCGGCCCAGCTGTTTCAGAGATTAGCCGGAACAAACAGACAGACAGACAAAAATTGTAAAAAAAATTATATGTATAGATTATCTGTAAACATTCTCTAAAATACAAAAAGATTAAAAATGAATCTTAAGTTAACTTTTTAGAATTCGATGATATTTAGCCTTACCGCTCTCGGCGTTTCCTTAAAAAAATAATACAAATATTTTCATTCATACATAAAATGACTTTTCTCCGTGGGGGTAGACAGAGACCACATCTTCCACATGCTGCGATTCCGGGCATATTAGTTTCCCTTCTTATATTTTCATGAAACTTTTGATACAGGCGTATCGAGTAAGATTTTTCTTAAGTTTACTTTAATTTAAGACGCTCCGAACAAAGAACGTGCAACTTACGTTTACCTTTTGTCTGCTCGCATATCCCAAATTATGGTTGTCAGAGGTCTAGACAATTTAATCCTTTGGCATCGCATGCACCACAGCCGAGTTTTAGGACAATGGGACTGTAAGATGTGTAACGTTATAAGAGTTCAAATCGCAAATGCGCGTACGAGTCTTCCTCCTCCGGATCGGATTCGGGTATGTTTATATAAATTTTTATCACTCCATCCCTCGGTTATCGTGGTTTAAAAAAAAACAATAAAAGTGCGAATTGCGATATGAGGTAGACTCCTACTGAATTGAAGAATCGTTTAAAGAAAAGATAATTTGTAAGATAATTAAAACAAATACCTTGAACCAAAAATAAGTATAGAGCAAAATCTTTTAAATATATCTTACTTACTTTTCACGACTAAATATAAATATACGTACGCATATAACCTTCCCCAAGCTGTAGAATGCCAAATTGCTTTCAAAACTTCGTAGGAGTTTATATAGACTCATATTAGTATGACTTGCCAGCCACATCTGCGCTTCATATCCTTCAATTAAAAATTTCAATTGCAAAATACTAGTATACAATTTGCAGGTGCTCTATTTAATTTAATAAAACAAGTTAGTAGTGGCATACATAAATTCACATTATACAATTTACATTACACTGGATTATCTAATTAATTCATGATAGCCGAGTGGTTAAATGGTCGGAATTCGAGTCCGTGGTCGTTTGACATTGTGCCAAAAATATCTTCAAAGGAGGGAAATGTAGATCGAATACTGAATTGTCTGGACCTCTGTATATGTCTGTGACCCAGTATTGGAAATAGTATAAAGATATTTTTTTAATTAAGAGTTTTCTACGAGTAATAGTAAATATTATTACCAAAGAATATTAGATTATACGGGCAAACTTAAGTGTCAGTATTTATTCTTCGATTAAATGCCATATATAGGATTTGAGAATTATCCACAATTTAATAATATAGTAATATTTTTCATATGTACAATTTTCTTTTTGAATAATATTTACAACAATTTCTTGTGTCACTTACACTGAAAGATTTTCATCTACGCCGCGCGGTGGATATAGGTAGCTACGCAATTCGCCCGAGGAGCGACCTTGCTGTGACAAGATTCCACTCACACTTCATAGCTTCACAAGAGGAGACCTGTGAGCTATTTTCATCATGCTGCTTGACACAGTTAGCAACAAAATGACCTAGTCAACCAAAGAAAAGAATCCCATTAGGGCAAACATTTATGAGAATAAAACACAAGAAAAAACTTTTCAGAATTTCTGAATGGTACCATTATGCAAGATTTGAATACAGAGTAGGCTTTAACAGTCAAAGCCCTAGAATATGCCGCTCAACTTTCCTACACCTTGTAAAAAAATTGTTTTTAGATGTAACATTTAAAGCCTAACTTGTATTGTATTCCGTATCACCAATTAATCTTACCCACAAGGAGACAAATGGTAGCCATATATATAGCTTCGTAACAGACGGCTTGAACGTTAAATTTGGCGCGGAAAATGTTTTATTTTTTATTTTTATATGCATTCTGTTGTAATTTGTGACATATAAAACAATTACTCGTCTACTCGCTATCGTTGGTTGGTAGCCTATCTCCACGTATATAAATACGATTCTTTATAATTTCTGCATATGCCAATCTCCAGTATTTGCAGATCTGTGAAATTAATGAATAAAATAAGTTGATTAATGCATGGGCAAGTTCGCAATAAAACGTTTATTTAACTAAGTCAGTGAGAATATAATAAAAATATTAAATCTAACGGTCACTTAATTTATCTATTATTTTATTACATCCTGTTTGTAATTGTTATTCTATTTCTTATGGCCCAGTTTTATATATTTTATATGTGTCGGTGTTGACATGTAAGTGGCTTCCCATTTTTCATAATATATATGCTTGTTTGATTGGATAGATATTTCTACCTCAGTGGAGACGTGATCAATGACACTTGAAATATATTTTGACAGCGTCGTTTTGTTTCACACTTCATTTCATGCACTCGTTGCCACAAGTGGGTTATTTTTATTGTTATGGTTTGTTTGATTGGTAAAGAATGCATGGCTATAAGAATGGTTAATGTAAAAGTCGATATTCGTGGCGATGAGTAAATTATAAAAAATATACTACAGCGTGGTGTGTTGTAACATGTACATACAAATTATTAACAGTTCCATGAAATGCTGTAGAGCGTATTACTTACGAAGAAACTTAGAATCATATTTGAGCATTGTAATATTACACTCAAAGTAATTGCTCAAATGCTCTTAGCCTATTGAATATATACAACGGAGGTTGCTGCATTTTATGCTAAGCACGAAAACTCTGCCATCCCAGAACACATAAGAACACTAAAACATTTAGTTTCAAATAAATATTATAGGAGCATATAGTATAAAGCAAAAACTGGATGTCTCTGTTACCTTAACTATAAGGTATAAGTAGTATAGTAACATGCATTTCTGTAGTACTTTTGACTTACAGTGACTTTGGTTTACGTGTATACTTTTATTTGATGACAGAAATGTCTAAGATTGTGGCGTTCTTACAAAGCTATCTTGCTTTAATATAGCTTCATAGATTATGTAATATAGAAAACTGGCTATTTTTCTCCAAGTTTCTACAAATGAAGGCAGCAAACACGCATTGCGTTTATCTGATTTAGGTAATTATCGATGCACATGTTACTTAACTCGTCGGACTTAAATTAACCACGAGATACCTGTATTTCACGTCGGTACTCTGTAAGGCCATGATTCAGCCGCCACCGCTGATGCTGCCTGGGTGGGCCAACTACGTGTGAATATTATTTATGACTATAGAGGTCAGACTTTCGTTATCGTAAATTACTAATAAACAAAAACATTCCGAGGGCTAACCATGCGAAACAGGAGCGAGATGCGACTTTTATAACAACTTGTGTTATTTTAAATAAAGTGTTACTAATACATACAATACCTTTTTTTACCACGCAATTTTTATTATTGATATTTAAAGGATATTTATGCTGATTAAATTAAAGATAATTTTTTTTTAAATTTCAACTGACATGGGCGGGATCCGAACCCGCGACCTCTGCCGATCCGTGGCAACGCTCTTACTTCCGAGCCACCGTGGCTTACACGCATCAGCTGAAATTTTAAATCTGTATTCTCTATTTTAGAATTTTCTCTTGTATTAGAATTTTGAAAGGCAATAGAAAATGTAGAGTACATACAAATTCACTACAAAATAACGTATTTTCAAGCTTTAGAGAAAACAATGTAACGCGACATAATATATAAGCGTTTATTTACCAATAAAACAATTACTAATATTTGCCTCAAACTGAACTAACAAAGTACTTTTCATTATTGCTGTCTTAATTTATCATTATCTACTATATTAGATTACATTTTTAGGGTTCAGTCCATCCAAATATGGATCACTGGAAAATAACTCAATATTTTGATGTCAATAAACTAATTCATACAAACGTCAATACACTAATGGTTTAGAGTACGAACTGACACAATCATTGCAGCTTAGACATGTCGTTAATATACGTATTAAATTATTTTTTTTTAAATCCTGTCATGTTATACCATTATGCATGCCGTTAGGTAAGAAACCGAGCACACGTACAAAACAATGCCGTTCATTCACTTTGAAAATCGAATACGTGATTCCTGTAATATTGCATGGATATTGATTCGAAGCATGTTGGAAATGAAGACATATTTTTTTATTGCAAGTAAATGGTTGCAAGCACCTTGACATATTTTTTAAATTAAATGGAAAGATTTATAATAAAGGTACCCATTCAGGTAAGTTATTTAACTTATATTATCGATACTTATATCATGTAGAACACAACTTTCATTAGTTATACTTTTTTAATTTAATACACTGATTTATATTTATTTATCTTCATGCATTTTCACAATATTCTATTACTATTCAGATAAATTTTTGAGGATTAACCTAATTAAAAATTAAACATAAAAACACTAAAATACTTTTTAGGAAATGCAAACGTCCAGGTAAACTATTCTTATTATTTCATCTCATCTAATAATTCATTTACACGATTTTTATCGTTGGCTTTGATGTAATGGGAATGCCTTTCATTCCTAAGTTGTCTAAAACCCTGGCTCCCGTTGTATTTAGTATTAATTATAGTTTCTCCTGGGAATAACTAGAAAAAACTAATTTTGTATCATCACAAATAAAATATTATATAAATACCGAATAAATTTTTAGGACAACGTCACAAGGTGGTGAGTCCCGTTGCCGTCTTAATGTCCAAGCCATTATTCGTAAATAAGTTTTTGATAAAACTCATTGTAACGAGCCTGCCACGTGGGGTTCGAACTCGGGTTCTCGACTCGAATTCCTATCACCCAAACACCTATCATAAAAAGGTCCCACCACCTATCGTTGTTTGGTAACCTAACGTGGTCCCAAATCAGCTACGAGGAAAACTAAGTCGAAAGGACCTAAGTTATCCAGACTTTTAACAACCCCAGTATTGAGAAATGCGTGAAGATATTTTTTACAGCATTATAATAATTAACCTTCTTTAAAAAGCAATTGCCTTTTAGATTGATTCAAGATCTTGAACAAAACAAACTTGTTATATTTCGCAACAACTTAAAACGTCCAAGTGATATGTTTACACCATTCATCTTTATTTCAATGACCATTTATTTAGGATCCGTACGATCATGAGAATACCGCAAAGCCTTTCAGTAGAATTAATGACACTCGATACGTTGTTAACGTTTCAGGACAGGTAGGTGCTTATAGCTAAGCTTATAAATAAAAATATCCTCTCACGCTGTCAGGCCCACGATGAAGTTTTTGGATTCGAAAACAAAAGCTATAAAACGTATTTTTTAGATGATGTCATAAAATTGAATTGGATTTTGTTGTATTTTAAGTACTGTTTTAACTGTGTATTAAAAAATAATACGAAAATAAAGCAGAATCCAGCAAATAAATCTTTATCTTCGATCATTTTCCCAATACTGCAGTATACAGAAGTCAAATCCTTCCGACCCGCATTTCACCAAAACCAATTTGGGACAAAGTAACAAGTAAACCAGTCACCGTCTTAGTTTTTAGTCTTAGTATATATGTATAAAAAATTCTCACGCAATTCTCAATACAGGGGTAGACAGAGTCTAGACAATGAAGTCCCTTTGACCCACCTTCCACCGAAGATATTTTCGGAACAACGTGCAAGCCAACAATGTAATTCGGACATAAGTTTTTAAAACCCATTGGTACGAGCCTGCCACGTGGGGTTCGAACTCGGGTCCTCGACTCGAATTCCTATCACCCAAACACCTATCATAAACAGGTCCCACCACCTATCGTTGGTTGGTAACCTAACGTTGTCCCAAATCAGCTACGGAGAAAACTAAGTCGAAAGGACCTAAGTTATCTAGACTTTTAACAACCCCAGTATTGAGAAATGCGTGAAGGTATTTTTTACAGCATTATAATAATTAACCTTCTTTAAAAAGCAATTGCCTTTTAGATTGATTCAAGATCTTGAACAAAACAAACATGTTATATTTCGTTTGGCAACAACATAAAACGTCCAAGTGATATGTTTACTCCATTCATCTTTATTTCAATGACCATTTATTTAGGATCCGTACGGTCATGAAAATACCGCAAAGCCTTTCAGTAGAATTAATGACACTCGATACGTTGTTAACTTTTCAGGACGCTGAATGTAACTGCGTGAGGTAGGTGCTTATAGCTAAGCTTATAAATAAAAAATATCCTCTCACGCTGTCAGGCCCACGATGAAGTTTTTTGGATTCGAAAACAAAAAGCTATAAAACGTTTTTTTTAGATGATGTCATAAAATTGAATTGGATTTTGTTGTATTTTAAGTACTGTTTTAACTGTGTATTAAAAAATAATACGAAAATAAAGCAGAATCCAGCAAATAAATCTTTATCTTCAAACATTTTCCCAATACTGCAGTATACAGAAGTGAAATCCTTTCGACCGGCCTTTCACCAAAACCAATTTGGGACAAAGTAACAAGTAAACCAGTCACTGCCTTAGTTTTTAGTCTTAGTATATATGTATAAATAATATCTTCACGCAACTCCCAATACAGGGATAGACAGAGTCTAGACAATTAAGTCCCTTTGACCCACCTTCCACCGAAGATATTTTCGGAACAACGTGCAAGCCAACGATGTAATTCGGACATAAGTTTTTTAAAAACCCATTGGTACGAGCCTGCCACCTGGGGATCGAACTCGGGTCCTCGACTCAATTCCTATCACCCAAACACCTATCATAAACAGGTCCACCTATCGTTGGTTGGTAACCTAACGTTGTCCCAAATCAGCTACGAGGAAAACTAAGTCGAAAGGACCTAAGTTATCCAGACTTTTAACAACCCCAGTATTGAGAAATGCGTGAAGATATTTTTTACAGCATTATAATAATTAACCTTCTTTAAAAAGCAATTGCCTTTTAGATTGATTCAAGATCTTGAACAAAACAAACTTGTTATATTTCGCAACAACTTAAAACGTCCAAGTGATATGTTTACACCATTCATCTTTATTTCAATGACCATTTATTTAGGATCCGTACGATCATGAGAATACCGCAAAGCCTTTCAGTAGAATTAATGACACTCGATACGTTGTTAACGTTTCAGGACAGGTAGGTGCTTATAGCTAAGCTTATAAATAAAAAATATCCTCTCACGCTGTCAGGCCCACGATGAAGTTTTTTGGATTCGAAAACAAAAAGCTATAAAACGTATTTTTTTAGATGATGTCATAAAATTGAATTGGATTTTGTTGTATTTTAAGTACTGTTTTAACTGTGTATTAAAAAATAATACGAAAATAAAGCAGAATCCAGCAAATAAATCTTTATCTTCAAACATTTTCCCAATACTGCAGTATACAGAAGTCAAATCCTTCCGACCCGCATTTCACCAAAACCAATTTGGGACAAAGTAACAAGTAAACCAGTCACCGTCTTAGTTTTTAGTCTTAGTATATATGTATAAAAAATTCTCACGCAATTCTCAATACAGGGGTAGACAGAGTCTAGACAATGAAGTCCCTTTGACCCACCTTCCACCGAAGATATTTTCGGAACAACGTGCAAGCCAACAATGTAATTCGGACATAAGTTTTTTAAAACCCATTGGTACGAGCC
>JAGSMR010001009.1:0-14081 GCA_029286605.1 Sericinus montela
AGCAATAGCATGCAGAACATTAAGTGAAAGGCGTGGTACCAGTGTCGAACGCTGGACTGCGGGAGACTTGGGAGCACGGATCCTTTCGACCGGACAGCAATCGACAGAGATAACATTGTCGGTTACTAGATGAGTTTTGGATTATTTCAACGAGATTCTCCATAACAGTGGCATAACAGTAGCCAGTAGCAGCACCATATTTCACACAAGTTAACCATATGTACATTTGACGAACACTTAGTGGTGACGGTAAACGCCCATCTCAACCGAGACGTTGTCTCAAGAGTTAACTCAGGTGATTATGCACCACCGTTGGAGAGCAATCTAGTGAAAGTTCTAGACTAGTAATAGTGACCTCCTAGATCAGCTGACTTTATGCTTTTGACTTTTTATTGGGCCGTATTCGTTTTAATTTAATAAGTAATAGTGTACATAAAAATTTAGGTAAGTGTAAAAAGTCACGATAGCCGAGTTGTTGGGTGGTCAGATTTCCAGTCGAGAAACCCGAGTTCGATTCCCAGGTGGCAGTACCATTGAGTTTTCAAAAACTTATGTACGAATATCGTTGGCTTGGACATAAAGGTGGCGACGGGCTCACCACCTGTCACGTTGTCCCGAAAATATCTTCGGTGGAAGGTGGGTCAAAGGGACTTAATTATCTAGACTTGACCTCTGTCTACCCTGTATTGGGGAATTGCGTGAAGATATTTTTTATTTGTTTTATAGTTAAGTGTGTGGCTAAGCGAAGAATTTAATAATTATGTTTATTTTATGTATTTACCAGTATAAATCAACTGACCTACTGGGTGTATACTGAGAAGGTTCAATATTTTATGTTCACGCAGCTCTTGCGATGAGCATCCAGTGCAAGACGTGTACCTGAGTACGAATGTGAACTCCGGAACGGAGATAACTTCCGCTTGTCGACAAAGGACATGGATATTTTTTGTTGATAACCGTGGAGGAAAATGCTTTACGCTCGAACGTTTCCTGACCGGGAGGCAACCGAAACGAACAGTGTTGGACTCGGATCTCAGAAGGAGAATCATACCGGCTAAAAACCATCCACGAGATGCTGTTGGCCGGAGGCCTTTACAGCGCCATCTGAGAGACCTGCGAGAACGAAGGTACGCAGGTACTATATAGGTATGTGTGTTCACCTTTACCGACTCTCCTGTTTGGTGGTAGCCCTTTTGTATGAATGTAGGGATTAAATTAGACTTTTTATTGGGTCGTATTAATTCATTAGTGTACATTACTGTTGTGTTAAGTGTGGCTAAGCTAAGAATGTAATAATTAAGTTTATTTTATGTATTTACCAGTATAAATCAACTGACCTACCGGGTGTATACTGAGAAGGTTCAATATTTTATGTTCACGCAGCTCTTGCGATGAGCATCCAGTGCAAGACGTGTACCTGAGTACGAATGTGAACTCCGGAACGGAGATAACTTCCGCTTGTCGACAAAGGACATGGATATTTTTTGTTGATAACCGTGGAGGAAAATGCTTTACGCTCGAACGTTTCCTGACCGGGAGGCAACCGAAACGAACAGTGTTGGACTCGGATCTCAGAAGGAGAATCATACCGGCTAAAAACCATCCACGAGATGCTGTTGGCCCAGGCCTTTACAGCGCCATCTGAGAGACCTGCGAGAACGAAGGTACGCAGGTACTATATAGGTATGTGTGTTCACCTTTACCGACTCTCCTGTTTGGTGGTAGCCCTTTTGTATGAATGTAGGGATTAAATTAGACTTTTTATTGGGTCGTATTAATTCATTAGTGTACATTACTGTTGTGTTAAGTGTGTGGCTAAGCTAAGAATGTAATAATTAAGTTTATTTTATGTATTTACCAGTATAAATCAACTGACCTACCGGGTGTATACTGAGGAAGGTTCAATACTTTTATGTTCACGCAGCTCTTGCGATGAGCAGCCAGTGCAAGACGTGCACCAGAGTACGAATGTGAACTCCGGAACGGAGATAACTTCCGCTTGTCGACAAAGGACATGGATATTTTTTGTTGATAACCGTGGAGGAAAATGCTTTACGCTCGAACGTTTCCTGACCGGGAGGCAACCGAAACGAACAGTGTTGGACTCGGATCTCAGAAGGAGAATCATACCGGCTAAAAACCATCCACGAGATGCTGTTGGCCGGAGGCCTTTACAGCGCCATCTGAGAGACCTGCGAGAACGAAGGTACGCAGGTACTATATAGGTATGTGTGTTCACCTTTACCGACTCTCCTGTTTGGTGGTAGCCCTTTTGTATGAATGTAGGGATTAAATTAGACTTTTTATTGGGTCGTATTAATTCATTAGTGTACATTACTGTTGTGTTAAGTGTGGCTAAGCTAAGAATGTAATAATTAAGTTTATTTTATGTATTTACCAGTATAAATCAACTGACCTACTGGGTGTATACTGAGAAGGTTCAATACTTTTATGTTCACGCAGCTCTTGCGATGAGCAGCCAGTGCAAGACGTGCACCAGAGTACGAATGTGAACTCCGGAACGGAGATAACTTCCGCTTGTCGACAAAGGACATGGATGCAAGTAAAGTAATGTAATTTATATTTGTGTTCACCTTTAACCGACTGTCCTGACGGGTGGTTATGTATGTATGTAAGTACTTCGGTTCATTATATTTATATCTTCACGCAATTCCCAGGTAGACAGAGGTCTAGTCTAGACAATTAAGTTCCTTAGACCCACCGAAGATATTTTCAGGAAAACATCACAGGTGATGAGCCCGTCACCGCCTTTATGTCCAAGCCAACGATATAAATCGTACATCGGTTTTGGAAAAACCCTTTGGTACAAACCTGCCACCTGGGGATCGAACTCAGTCTCTTGACTCGAAATCCCGACCACCCAACCACTCTGCTATCGTGACTTTATTTTTAGTCATTTTTAATCAGGTTTACTATATAGGACTTATTTCTTTGTCCCCATCTTCTAGCCCTTTTGTATGAATTTAGGGATAACATTAGACAGTTCATTATCGTGGGAGTTACATATTAATAAAAACGGCAAGAAATTACATCAGTATGTGTATGTCCTTAGGCGCTTGTCTGAAACAGTAAAGTTGTGATAACAACACCATGGTTTCATTGCCTCAACGTTAAGACATGTAATAGTCAGTTGGGTTAACTCTGTGGATATTAAGCGTCTGTTAGGCAAAGAAACATCAGGGCTATATGTAGTGTGAGTCCACTGGATTCGGTTGGCCTCTCGAAATTCTGACTCTGACATGTTTATACATCTATGAGATTAACTTATTAGTCAGGAATATATGTCAGTATTATTAGTAAAGGAGATAAATCAAGCTTAAATATGAGATGTTCTGATATACCAATAATGCCCCCATCTAGAACTGCCCTTGCAGTCCGATTTGTCATAGTATGTCTGTTCAAATAAATAATAAATTGCCTGAACAATTAAATAAATTGACATTATAATGAATTCAAACGTAAACTGCATGAAGGGTTTGGACAAGTGCTTTTATTCATTAAATGATTTTGTTTACGTGTAAAGTTAGGTAATATAAGTATTATGAATTATAAGTATTATTTAAATTAAATTTTTAAACTATTGACTTTTTTACCATTTGCTACTGTTTGATTATTTTTAATAATTATTATTTAGCTGTTGACTATTACCTTTTCTATATATTTTCTTACTAATGTTAACAATTAATGAACTTTATATTTGCATGTCGGTTATTGACAAAACATGTTTGGTCTTTTTGTTTTATAATTGTCATCTTGTGTACAATACTTCTAACAAATAAACGATTTAATTGAACTTAATTGTTTTATTAGTTAGACCTCGTTATGAAAAATTGCCCGTTCACAGTGTACTTAATCTTTGGTTTGGTATTTTTCGAAATTATGACTAGTTTTGAGCTTTAAATCCTATATTCCATCCATTTAATATTTTATTTTATGTGGTTTCGTTTCTAGTAATAATTAACTTCTGGAAGTAACGTGTCTGGCCACAGTAAGATTGTCGCTCTTTTATTTAACTATATAACTTTGCCATCTTTCTTCTCGTGGGTGTCGCAAAGGACGAAAGGGACAAATGTTGATGAATATAGTTATGGCAACCGACAGATGGTGGAATTTTAACAGTGGTAGAGCCACATATCAGCTTTTGTTGTTACATGAATGGGCCGGTTCGATCGGGTAAGTACCAAATCTCACAGAATACCGGCGTGAAGTAGAAGTCAAAAACTTCTGCGTTTCGTCTGGTGAGTGCAGGTAACCGGAGGCTGACACCCCTCCCCAATTCTGGGGTGGATATCTGGGGGATTCTGGTATTGCGGGTGTTCATGGGCGGCGGTAATCACTTACCATTACGTGAGCCACCTGCTCGTTTGCCTACCTCTTCTATAAAAAAAAAAACATCTCGAAAAATACGAGACAGAAATATCAAACCGTAGATGTGGAGCTACATCAGAGAGTAAAAGAGGACACATATGAAGTTTTTCTTCTGTCTGTTCTTGTGTTCTCTAATGGAGAGCAGATAAATTCATTATTTTTATACAATTCATTTACTATATTTTAAATTTATTACAAAGAGGTAGAACATTTAAACGTATTGCTATCAATAAAAGTTACATAATATTTATCACATCACCTCCAAAGTAGGATTACTTGTTTCTGGTAACTTTCTTGGAATATTTTTATGTTCCTTATATAGATGTCTACCTTATATATTTAAAATAATAAATATCTTCACGCAATTCCCAATACAGGGTAGACAGAGGTCTAGTCTAGACAATTAATTTCCTTCGACCCACCTTCCACCAAAGATATTATCGGGACAACGTAACAGGTGATGAGCCCGTCGCCGTCTTTATATCAAGCCAACGGTATGACATATCGTGCATAGATTTTGATCTGTAGGTACGAGCCTGCCACCTGGGGATCGAACTCAGCTCTCTCGACTCGAATTCCGATCACTCGGCTATCGTGACTTTTAAAAATAAAGAAAGGGACAACATCATATACACTGCTCGGATCCCAAAGTAATCAGCTTAACCACTTGTTATTTGGAATCGAAAACAACGACACGGTACTTCAAACACCCAGACCCGAGTAAATGTTTTATTGAAAACGTACACACCGTACGTCACTTGTCCATACAGGACGTCAAACGTCCATGACTACAAACATTCTTCTTCATAATGTATTTCCCGGAATTGAGATTTGAACCAGCAACCTAACTTCGGTGGCAAGGTCACTATCTAGATTATCGATATCTATATTTGCACGAGAGTATGGTTAAATTTTCAAAATAAATAAAATAAATATCTTCACGCAATTCCCACTAAAAGGGTAGACAGAGGTCTAGTCTAGACAATTAAGTACCTTCTAACCACTTTCCACCGAAGATAATTTCAAAACAACGTGACAGCTGGTGAGCTCTTCGCCGTTTTATGTCCAAGCCTACGATATAATTCGTTTTTTTTTGGAAAATGGAGGCGAACGAGCAGGTGGCTCACGTGATGGTAAGTGATTACCGCCGCCCATGAACACCCGCAATACCAGAGGCAAGAAGGGCTTTGAGTAGCGTTGCATCGGTGGACTTTGGAAAGTTTCGACCAGTACAAGTCACCTCGGCAGCCGTCACTTCGAAGAGCTCGGTGGATAGGCAGAAAGGTTGAGTTTACTCCTAGACGCTTTGAAGCAAGAGGCTTTGGGTGACCTCACCTTCTAAAACAGTTACTTTCCGTTCACACATCCCTGTGTGCGTAATGTAACCGGCGGAAAGTAACTGTCTGCTCACGCACACCCCATCCCTTTCATTGGAAAGGGCAAAGGTCGTGCACCTCATATGCGTGGCTGGTCAGCCCACACATATGAGTGGCGAAATTCTCTACTGGACTAGCAAACCAGTATCTCAGCCTACGAACCCACCCCAAACCGCTGGGAGCGCCACCGGGGTCACTCGGTGAGGCTAACAGCGACGAGGGGCGGGGGAGTTGCAAGAGGCACACAGGTCCCCACGCGTACGTAAAATCACCGCGATGTCGGAGACACCGATTAACCCGCGAGACGGAACAGAGTCTCAGGAAACCGGATACCGAACCCTGACCGCTCGCTACCACAAGCAAGAAGAACAACAACAACAACACCACAGAAGACTCGCGGTTGTGGACCGCCCACTTATGGAGCGGAACATTTTCGACCCGAGTCTATCAAGGATTTTACCTCAGCGCGAACGAGCAACGCAACCGTCGCGAGTTCCGCAACCGTTGCCGCGAAGCGCAATTTCGCCGGGCACCGCACCCGCGCTCTCCCAAGAATTGGGAGAACTTCGGGAACCGGGTACCAACGCAGCTCGGCGAGCGGCTCGCCAACGCACACCACCGGAAATAGACGAACAGTATCTACAGGAGGACAAGCGAGTATGCGCAGCCCCTGTAAGAATACACTTGCAGCCACCACAATCTCCGTCATCGACATCGTCGTCGTCGTCAGAGTACTCTCCCGCGCAAGAAGTACCGCTGCCTAGGGAGAGAACCAGCGTCGGCACATCGACAACATACTTAGACTTGCCCCCGACATTGGAACGGGGGGACATTAAGAACGGAGCGACGCAAGGAAAGCGCGCTCTAGTCGCCGCGAGTTGTGCAACTCAACCTGACCGCACACCCGGCGACTATATAAGCGAAGAGGTGTCCCCCCCAACCCCGACTCCACGCATCCGGAAGGAGATGCGCAGAGTCCCAGAAAGAGATAGGGCCACGCCTATCGCCCTGTCTCCCATACTACCGGTCGCACAGACATATGACGCGCAGGCAGGGCGTTGTCAATTCCGGGGCCGTCAAATGCGCCAATGGCGACGACGACCTACGCGAATATGGCAGCAACGCCTCGACGACCGCGCAGCCCACCAATATCACAACAACGTGAAACAAATACCAAAACGGAAACAAAGTCTTATCCCCCGATCGTGGTAGAGTGCATGCCCGACTGGGCGAAACACTTCAAAGTGTTGCATAGCCGGTTAGGGCATGCGCCGAGTGCACGCCCTTTCGGGAAGGGGTTCGATTCCGTCCCAAAGCGAGGAAGAATATAGGACGGTGCAGAAATACCTTGTTGAGCGTAGCAAGGTCGATGCTACGCTAGCGTGGTATTGCTATGCGCCGTCTATAGAACAACCAACAAAGGTGGGTTTGCGCGGACTGCCCGCCGAGACCAATCCGGAGGACATCGAGGAGGCCCTGCAGGAGCTAGGCTTCCCTGTGACCTTCGTGAGGTCCATCCCACCGAAAAGAGGCAGACCCGGATGCCTCTTCCATATTAAAATGGACCACATCCCCGACGAGGAGCTCAAGAGGTTATACGGGATACACGAGCTCCTCTATATGCCAGGCATAACTATTGAAGCCTGGCAGGGCAGGGAAGGACCAGCCCAATGTCACAGGTGCCAGGGGTTCGGACACTCCTCGTACAACTGCTACAGGCCCTTCAAGTGCGTTCGATGCGCAGGGGATCACCCGGCGGCGGACTGCACTAAATCCAGGGATAGTCCGCCTAAGTGCGCCAATTGTGCAAAGGCGCACACGGCAAATGATAGGCGCTGCCCGGTACTGCAGCGCATTGCAAGGAAGAGGGTATTAGAATACCCCTCCGGTACCAACCCGAGGCTCGACGGCGCAACCGCCCAAGGCCCAAAGCCGAGAAAGGCCACACCAATACGCCAGGCAGCGCCACGGGTGCCTCAGCCGCAAGAGCGGCGATTAGAGAGAGCACCCACACAAATAACCGCCCCACGTTCGCCGCGGTGACAACTTTGGCACCACCGGCCAACAATGCCACTGAGAGGTGTACAACCCTCTCAGAAAAGAAAAAGAAGAGGAGGGGGAAGAAGAAAAATAAGGGGACAGCCACGTCCGAGGCTGTAATAACCTCTACACCCCACCCCACCCCATCGTTGCCACCGCTGAAGGGCCCAGGACCAAGAAACGGGCCAGGAAACCTCAGCATGCGCAAGTGCAACAAGCACAAATCGCACACACCGTAAGGGGGAGAACCGAGGCCTCCCCCCCACAACACACGCCACCGACGACGGTTGAGGAAGCACTTGCGCAATTGGTCACCGTCGTAATCAAGATCCTGGGAGATGTCGTCACGGCGATGACCACGGGAGCTGACCCCCTAACAGCGGTAGTTACCGCACTGGCCCGTCTGACTACGGCTAAAATGGCTGAGTTGCGAGTACTGTATTGGAACGCCGGCGGTATTAAGATCCACACCGCCGGACTAAGAACGCTTGTCCAGCAGTACGATATCCAGGTGGTACTGCTGGGAGAAACTAAGCTAAAACCATCTCAGCCATCAAAACTCCCTAATTTCTTCGTGTATCGACGCGATGAGATATCTCCCGAAAGCATAGCTTATAGAGGCGTAGCTGTGTTAGTAAGGAGAGATCTAATACACGAAGAATTAGAGCTGCAGCCGTATGTCTCTACAAGGACGATAGGTGTATGCCTACGGATAGCCGGAGAGGAGCATAGGATATATGCAGCTTATCACCCTCGGTTCCCCCTAAGCCCCTCGGACATCCACTGCATCTTCGATGGGACATCGCCTGCCATAATTGCCGGGGATATTTAAATGCAAAACACACGGCATGGGGTCGAACACCATATCCCCAATGGCAAGGTATTATACGAAGATGCAGAGAAATGGGGATATGAAGTGTTAGGCACAGAATCGCCAACACATATCCCCACAAACAGGAAACACCGACCGGATGTTATAGATGTCGTACTGTGTCACGGTATTACTCACCCGGTCCAAACGGAGGTGTTGTGACCTGGATACGCAGCACCTACCGGTTTATTTCACAATTGCACAATCAGTGGACTCCGTAGCGCCCAGAGGAATTAAGAAAAGAACCGACTGGGACACCTACCGAAGTGGATTAGCGAATGTCGGATACGGCGCGCCGATAATGACAGCAGACGACGTAGATGTGGCCGACAAATATATTAGAGATAAGATACATCAAGTGTATCTGTCGGCCACTAAAACGGTACCTGTAGCGCGCCGTAAGGATGAACTCCCACTTCGGTTGAGAACATTAATTAAAAAGAAAGGGAAGCCAGAAAACTCTGGGCGCGCACACGTTGCCCACTAGTTAAAACCAGATTAAATCGGCTAACGGAGGGCTGTCGGAAGGATACAAGCTCACAGAAGTCACACATGGGATAGTCGTATAGTAGAGAGCGCTGACTATCCCCCATCTTTACACCAACTTAACCGACAGCTTCTACGGAAACCACCTCCGAGTTGCCCACTAGTGGACAACGTGGGCAACCAGTACTACGGAGCCAAGGACCGGGCAGAGATCTTGGCACAACATCTCGAGGGCAATTCAAGCCTAATACTGCTGCAGCTGTCGCCGCAGAATTTCACGCACAAGTCGAGCTACGCGTACATGAGTTTATGGAAGCTCCGGTGCCGCCACTAAGCGGGGATGATTTTATTTCCCCGCTGAAGTGAGAAAAGTGGCATTGCGCTTGCCACTGCGCAAAGCGCCAGGGCACGACTCTATAACGACCGTCGCGTTAAGACAACTGCCGAGAAAAGGATTTGTTGCGCTATCCCGTCTTTACAACGGGATATTGCGCACCCTACACTACCCACGGGTGAAGAAAGGAAGAATAGTCGTACTGCCGAAACCCGGAAAGACAGGAAGTCTCCGGCAAGCTATCGCCCTATAACATTGCTATCGTACGTAGCAAAGTTATTCGAAAAGTTACTGCTACGGGCTCCGCCCGCTCGTAGAGCCACGCGTAGAACAACACGGCTTCCGTAGCGGTCATTCTACAACGACGCAACTGGCCCGTGTGTTACACTATTTAGCGGCCGAACAACATCGCGACCGCTGCTGTCTGGGGGTCTTACTAGACATGGAGAAGGCCTTCGACAGAGTGTGGCATACGGGACTCATCTTCAAGCTGCTGCAAGAGGAGAAGATACCACCTGCCTACGATTAGTAGAATCGTTTTTGTAGGGCGTAGTTTCTACGTCACCGTCTAGCAAGCCGATTCGGCGATACGCACTATAGAAGCAGGTGTTCCGCAGGGCAGTTGTCTTTCACCTTGGCTGTACGCAGTCTACACCAACGATATCCCCACGCTTAAGGGTCGAGTGGGAAGACGATGTCAGGGTCGCAGTCTACGCGGACGACAGCGCGTACTTTACGTCGTCCAGTCGGGCAAACAGGGCTGCCAAGAAAATGCAGCGACTGTTGGACCTATTACCAGAATGGTTAGATAAATGGCGGATGACTATTAATGTCGGGAAGACATCCGCCATAATCACCAATCGCCGTGGGCGCGTGCCACCACAACTCAAACTAAGAGGTCAAAGGATTAAGTGGCAGAGCGCCGTCACCTATCTTGGTTGCCGGATAGACAAATCGCTTCGGCTCACCGCACAGGTGGATTACGCTATAAGCAGCGCGAGAGCAGCGAAGGCGGTTCTCTATCCGGTACTATCAACAACAAAGCTACCAGTAAAAACCAAGATAGGTATATATAAAACATATATAAGATCAAGACTTACTTACGCGGCGCCTGCGTGGTACGCGTTCACCTCAACATATCAACGTCGGCGACTACGGGTCCAGCAGAATATAGTACTACGTACTATAGTTGGAGCAGGTCGCTTTGTACGCAATGACGTTATCGCCAGGGACCTGAAAATGGAAACGGTCGAAGAATTCGTGGTCCGGGTGTCGCGCGGAATGTACGACCGTGCTGACAACGGGCCACACGAACATCTACATCGCCTGGCGATCCAGGAACGGCTACCGTTACACACTCGACCACCGGAGTGGCGACCCCTCCCGAGAGATATTCTCTCATTGCCACCCGGCCAGGGGGACCGGGAAGTGCAATAAAGTCCCGACATAATACGTAAAGTGCGTAACACACCTACACAACGCCGCTGAAGGCGGTACCCAGGACCGGGGAGCAGCAGCCCCTGAGAAGACGCCCGAGTCATGAGGCAATGCCTCGAAACTCGCAACCCATAAAGGGGCCTTTACACCCCCTGATATGGATGACCCGCACGCACGCCAGAGGCAAAGCAGATGCGTTGCCTCCTTAAATGCCCCATGAATTGGGGAGGGAGGTGTGTGGGCCTCCGGTTACCTGCACTCACCAGACGAAACGCAGAAATTTGTTAGACTTATACTTAACGCCGGTATTCTGTGACGTCGTGGTACTTCCCCAGTCGAGCCGGCCCATTCATGCAACAACAAAAGCTGATGCGTGGCTCTACATAAGTTTTTGAAAAACACCCATTGATACGAGCTTGCCACCTATGGATTGAACTCAGGACTCTTGACTCGAAATCCGATCACCCAACCAATCGGCTATCGAGAGTGTAAAGCCTTTTTTACCAAAAATATCATGCAATATCTGCAAATTTAAATATTTTTCATATAATAAACTGGAGCTATCATTTATATTTACAGTACATGCATTATCTCTGGCACAGTAATCGAGAATATAGGATCGCCAAGCGTCACGATCCTTTCAGCCTCCTTCTGTCAAATTCATCATTTTCTCCGAAACTTCACTTATACGTACATTTTGTGCAATTTCCTCACTTGGTTTACAAAGGTAAGTGTATGGCATACAAGTCTGCTATTATGGTTCACTTTGGTATTGCTGTATGTTTTCGTTACCAGACGTATCTTTATGTGATGTACGAATACAATTTATGTAAGTATATGGAATGAAAATAAAACGTCTACGTGTGTGAGTGAGTGCAGCGACCGTGAAATGTAACATACTTCATACATTTCTTGTTCACTGATCCGTGAGGGTCGCGGATTGGACAAACAGGACAAAACAATTAGCGATGAAGCAGAAACATTTTGAGAGAGATGAAAGAGTTGATAAAGATGTATTTTGTGTGTGTCACGATGTGGATATCTGTTATCTAGTAGAGTCAAAAATTGTAATAAATAATTAAGTAAATAAAGTCTCGAAAGCCAAGTGGTTGGGTGATCGGGATTCGAGTCAAGAGTTGAAATTTTAACTCTGTATTCCTTTTTCTTTACTTATGCCTTGTTTTGGCATCAGCGCCATCTATTATCCCTTTTGCAAGTTACTACTTACTTCTAATTTAAAATGTGTTTTGATAGGAACTTATTTATGGAGGTAGATATTAAAGTTTAAAGTCACGATAGCAGAGTGGTTGGGTGCTCAGAATTTTGAGTCAAGAGCAAGCTCGTACCAATGGTTTTAAAAACGAATAGTACCGTTGGTTTGGACATACAGATGACGCCGGGCTCATCACATGTCACAACGAGGTGGGTCCAACGGACTTAATTGTCTAGACCTTTGTCTACCCCTATATTGGTAATTGCGTGAAGATATATTTTATTTTTATTTATTTATTTATATATATATAGTTATTAAATTAAAGAAATATTTAATTACTAATACTCAATAACTGACAAATTTAGCTACCTGTTAAGTCCACTGTAAGACAAAAGCCTTATTCTACAGACGACATGCCGTAATCGCTACGCTTGGTAATCGGATTGCCGATCACTGTACTAAGCAGAGTTGCGTGCGGCGCGGTACGATCGCAGTGCAGCATTGCATCGCCATTCGCTCGGCACCCACTGTCGCCGATAGCCCATCGCACTATTTATTCTAGTAATTTACTTGTAATAGAGGGCGAGAATATAGCAACATTTATTTACTGTCCACTAAGTGCTTTATTACATCGACCTCGTTAGGAAACTAACATGCACTAGCCAACTTAATTTCTGGTCGGTACTTTTCAAGATTATGAATAGTTTTGAGCTTTAAATACTATATCAATCTATTATTTTAATGTATGTCCAAAAATATGTGTACGACAACATAATACAATTATGGCAACCGACAGATGGTGGAATAATCATCTCGAAAAATACGAGACGAAAATAATCAGGTCGCAGATGAGGAGCTGCATCTGAGGTGAGAGTTGTCTGGTACTGCGATCGTCAATCCGCTTGCCGAGCGGAGCAACGTCAACGTTAAATCAAATCCGTTGATATCGTATTTTGATTTAATCTCATCGTATACCATCATACCCGACAATTAGCAGCTGGTCTCCGCTCTGGTAAATTTTGACTCGATATTTTCGAAATAGCAAATCCTGTCATTTTCTTTAGCCGGTAAAAATAATTGATAATTTTATTTCTCTCTTAGAAAATCATTTAAAAATATTGAACAAAACTGTAAGTATAATTTTATACATCGACAATCTCCGTGGATGAGAAATGTACAGGCTTTTAGTTTGTGGTATAGCCAGCTTTGAGGTCCCAGGTTTGATTCCCGTTCAGGTCAATGTAGAAAACACTTTTTCTAAATTTTCTCAGATCTGTGAGATTTTTGTACCTTCGTTGTTTCTGATTCCGTAACTCAACTGGTTAGCTGCTTACTTTGGATGCTTTGGATATCGTCCCTATCTTTTTATGTATATATATTTATGGCTGCGTGTTATCGGTATTTGATTAATACCACCACCACTATCTTTTCGTGGTGGGTGTGGTTAAATGCTAAAACTACCAACTGATGGTGTTACTGACTAGAGACGGGCAGCAGCGTTGTCTGGTACTGCGATCGTCAATCCGCTTGCCGAGCGGAGCAACGTCAACGTTAAATCAAATCCGTTGATATCGTATTTTGATTTAATCTCATCGTATACCCATCATACCCGACAATTAGCAGCTGGTCTCCGCTCTGGTAAATTTTGACTCGATATTTTCGAAATAGCAAATCCTGTCATTTTCTTTAGCCGGTAAAAATAATTGATAATTTTATTTCTCTCTTAGAAAATCATTTAAAAATATTGAACAAAACTGTAAGTATAATTTTATACATCGACAATCTCCGTGGATGAGAAATGTACAGGCTTTTAGTTTGTGGTATAGCCAGCTTTGAGGTCCCAGGTTTGATTCCCGTTCAGGTCAATGTAGAAAACACTTTTTCTAAATTTTCTCAGATCTGTGAGATTTTTGTACCTTCGTTGTTTCTGATTCC
>JAGSMR010001010.1:2500-44019 GCA_029286605.1 Sericinus montela
TTAACTTGGCATTCCCAATTGTTCGTCGGGCCATAACAGTAGCGATAAAATGAAATCTAGAGATTTAAAACAATTAACGCAGTTTTTATATTGAAAGGTATTTATTTTATCACTTTTTATGCAATTAATGCGTGTGGTATCGGCGTACGATTAATCCCCTCACTTTTCATTATCGTGGTGATCGTAAGGTGACTGATAAGAAAAAAAGGACTGATCGGACAATCAACAGATCAGATTCAACCTGAGTCTTTTAGCCTTTCTGGTGTAGCGTTATTGAGTAACAAATCCATAAATCAAAGTTTCGTATTTGTAATATTAGTAGGACTAAAAGAATATATATGAAATTTTCACTTAATCATTAAAATATTAAAAAGGCCTAAAATGTTTTTTCATTCAAACCCAATACCATAAATTAACCATGAAACCAATTATTTGCAGGGAATCAAGTAAAAAAAATGTACATTTTAAACATAACGTCTCCTATCTCTACATTTAAATAACTTTAGCGTGAATCAGACAGATAAAGAAGACATTACAATATCAATTTTATTGATATCGAAATTTGATGTAATCCTTTTTTGCTGAAGTCGTAATTATATCTAGCCTGTCAGGTCCACTGCTAGACATAGACCTCTCCTAGTATCACAGAGAACAGTCCTTCGAAGCTTACTATTACTGGCGTACAACTAAGGAAATACAACATTCTACATCGCGCTATTAAGTTCTGCCGATTGGAAACATACACCTATACGTGTGAAGGAGACTTTCTCTCAGGGTTATGAACACCCAATGGCGGGTAGCTTCCATGTAATATTATCTACAACATATCAATGGGGTTATTATTAGTTTGTTGTGGTCCTAGCTCAACACACAAGTTAATTAAATGGAATGAAAAAAGAATTCTTAATACCATTCCCATTACCGGAGTAGACAGAGGTCTAGACTATTCAGTCCTTTCGACCCACCCATCACCAAGACATTATTTGAGACAAAGTGATAGGTGTATCGCCCTCTGTCCAGCGGCGATTTAAATTGTACATAAGATTTTAAAAGCCCATTGGTACGAACCTTGAGAGGATCTAACTCAGGTCTCTCGACTGATCCCAAACACCCAGCGGCTATCGTGACTGCTGGTCCTCGTGGGTATGATCTCGTACCAACGTTTTGAAAAAACTTAGGCAAATAATTCATACCTTTTTGGCTTGGACATTAAGATGGGTCACCGCCTGTCAGGTTGTTTAAAAAAATGTCTTCGGATGAAAGTGGGTTGAAAGGACTTAATTGTCTAGACCTCTGTCTACCTTGTATTGGGAATGGCATGAAGATATATTTTAAATTTTTATAGTTTATACGAGGACTAAGAAAAGGATCATAAGGGGTTTAATTTGTACCTTTTGAGGTGAAACCCAGAACAGCAGTAGAAATTGTTTGATAATTATGTTATTGTATTTTATATAGCAGTGTTTGTAAATTGCTTTTGGCCTTTGATTTCTTAATCTGCCGTGCTTTTATATGAAAATTTCATTGTTTATTTTATTATAAGCTTTGGCAAGCTTCTACAAAAGGCGTTCTTAAGTAAAGCGGGTCAAGCAATTTTCCTTTAATAAAGGTGGATAACAACCTATTAGTTATTAATAGCTTTCAGCGTTTATCTAGCTTCAACTTCAATTTTCTGCTTTCAGAGATGGAAATTTGGAAAAAAATCTATTATTTGATAAGATTCATCTTATTTATTCAGCCAATGAAATGGTTTTACCTTTTTATAAACTACCCAATACAGAGTGATCATAGAGATCTATGAACAATTTTCCATACAAAACAAATTACATTTACCGGAGCTTATTTCCGGACAACGTGACAGGTGGCGAGTTTATAGTCGTTTTAGTATACAGCCAAAGCTACACACTGTGTAAGTTGCGAAAAAAAAGTCATTCGTGTCACTTCACTCAGAGGATCAAACTCGGGCACCTGATTCCAATTCTGATCGCCCAACCACTGAGCTGCAGTTTTAACTTCAATGAAAACCAAATGTGTACTTAGTATATGCCGGTTATTAGTCAGATAGACTTATAATTTTAAGAAAAATACTTTTGTATATTTACATAACGAAGTCAGTTAAATATTTATATTTATTTATCTTCACGCACAATCCCTGACAGGGTAGCCAGAGAACAGATCGCCAAGTGTCACGATCCCTACATACTTCTTTCGCTTCTTTCAGATTCATCATCTTCTTCATACATGCACGTCTAGGTATCCGGTACTCTTGACCCTCCTCTCTTCGAGCAATTTGCTCACATGGTCTTCGAAAGTTAATCTCGGTCTACCTCGACACCTTTTAATATTAACTTTCGCGCTATATATTTTCTTCACCATTCGGTCTTCACTCATTCGCTCAACGTGCCCAAACCATCGAAGCACGCCCTTATCCATTTTGAGACAAGGTCATCTTTCAAACCTGCCATGTGCGAATCTCTTCGTTTCGCTTTCGGTCAGCCATGGTAAGGCCGCACATTTTACAGAAGAGATCGCATCTCCACTGCATTCAACCTGCTTTTATGCTTCTTCTGGCATACCCAGGTTTCGCTGCCATATAACAAAGTCGGTACCAACACTGCGTTATGTATTGCAAGGCGTGCACTTTTCACAACGCCTTGCCTTTTGATTAACGCAGTCAGGGCACCATTGACTTTGTTCCCGGCAACTGTTTCCTATCCACATCTAAATCACATCTTCCATCCCGGCTAAACGCACTCCCCAAGTATACAATTTCATTCACCTGTTCTAGACATTCCTGGTTACCCAAATTTCGCACTTCGTTCTTTCTTCGTCCCTTTCAAATACCAGAACCTTAGTTTTATTAGCATTCAAACGGAGACCATTAATTTCACATTCTTCTTTCATACACGTGACTAATGCCTGCAGTTCTGCCTCTGATGGTGCTATAAGCACTGCATCATCAGCATAAAGCAGACAATTTACTTTTATGTCACCCAATTTCACACCCAAACAGCTATCTTTCAGCTTCTGTAAACAGCTGTCGAGATACAATATGAATAGCCAGGAAGACATGACACAACCCTGTTTTACGCCCGTTTGGACGCTAAACATGGGTGACAGGTCATGCCCTACCCGCACACAGGCTTTACAGTCACAGTAAAGTGACTGCACAGCCTCAGCAATCGACCATCCACACCATACCCGGCAACAGTTCCCACATTTTCTTCCTTACAACCTTATCAAATGCTTTCTCAAGATCCACAAAAGCACAGAAAATCTTCTGGTTAGCAGCCAGAAGCTTCTCCGTGATCATGCGGAGAGAAAACATTTGATCCGTACATCCTCTTCCAGGTCTAAATCCGCATTGTGCCTCCATAGAAATCTTTCCGATTTATCTTGCATCCTCCGTGTCAAAACCTTCGAGTAAACTTTACTTGCTAAACTGGTCAAGCTGATCGCCCGATAGCACCCGCAGTCATAATGTGAACCTTTACCTTTATATAAAGGCACAAATTGCACAGCAGATGAAAGCTGTCCCAGACGCGTGGCCGACCATACTTGACCATTTCAGCAGTAACTCTGTCTAGTCCCGCAGCCTTACCACATTTCAAACTTCTAATCGCACATTCAATCTCTTTCATACTGATGACCTCAGTGTCATCGAGGTCCGAGTCTGGCGTACCAATCACGGCGTCACCCCGGATCCCTCACTAAGATCATCACACGCATACATCTCTCTATAAAATTCGCTCCATCGCTGCAAGACGTCCGATTTTTCTGAGAGGACGTCATTAGTTCGAAAGCACTTTATTCATTCTTAAGGCTGTCGCACCACTCCGGGTCCTTCAACCTCTTTCCAGAAGAGTTTGGAGTTCTCCTTGAAGTTGTGCGACAACCTTTCGTCCTTCCATTCTACTCCTTTCACGCACTTCCTCAATCAATGCTTTCGTGTGAACTTTCTGGAGCTTATATCTTTCTTTCCTCTTCTCTCTCATATCCTTATCATTACTAGAGGCCAAGTAGTCTAACCATGCTTTCTTCTTCTTGTTACAGCTTCTTTCACTTCGTCATTCCACCATGCATCACCCTTTTTACTACTACCTCTTTTCACAGTTCCACACGTCTTCCGCTGCACTAACCATTCCATCTCTAAGGCTCTGCCATATTTCTTCCACATTCTTTCCTGACACCAATGCTGTCCAGCTTTTCAGCTACCCTTGCTTGATATTTATTCCTAGTGTCCACTTCCTGAAGCTTCCAGCTTCGGATGCTACCGACCGACTGTGGTTCTGGTATCGCCGTCCGGTGGCGCCAACCCGCGAACAGACCCTAAATCTAGTAATCACTAGATAGTGATCCGTTCCCAGGTCAGCACCTCGGAACACTCGCGTATCCATCACCTGTTTTCGCAGTCGGTCATCCACCAGGAATAAATCGATCATACTTCTCTCATTCTCTCTTGTTCTAGTATACATATGGATTTTCTTGTGACTAAACATAGTGTTTGTCACAAAGACCCTTTCCTTGCATACAGCCAGTATAAGCTTGCCAGCATCGTTAACCCTTTTTATCGCCAAACATTCCAAGCACCGACTCGTACCCTGGCCGAGCGGTACCAACCATCCATTCAAATCACCACATACAACAATTCTTTCGTTTCCTCTAACCAAGTCTAGAACTTCTCTTACATTCTCCCAAAACTCCTCCAGCTCAGCTCTGGACGACAGAAGCCACCGGCGCATAAACAGCCAAAAGGAATAACTTCGTCAGTCCCAATTTAAAGCGAACCCAGAAGTCTCGAGTTCACAACCTTATATTCAGTCATAACATCGACCAACCGAGACGACAGCAGCACCCCACTCCCTGGCAGGCGCTCTCGCTCTCCGGGACTCCGGACCATAGAGCTAACGCCCCGCCGAAACTCTTCAGTACCGCTGCCCTTCCGCTTGGTCTCCGACTAACACGACATCTAATTCTCTTTCTTTCATTATTTCAATCAACTCATTCGTCTTATCTCTCATGCCTCCTCTAACATTCCACGTGCCAACTCTGCACTCCGTCCTCCACCTTCCGCCGTGTCGGGCTGTGCGTGACGGGTGGCGGTCCCCATCGCCGCTTTGCGCGCTGCATTTCACACCAACGGGGACGAACTGGTGTGCGTCGCCTTGGGGGGACGCCCTAACCCTCGTTGGCATGGGTGCGCAGCTGTGTAGAATTGCAGCCCTGAAAGGGCTGGCGGGGGAATCGCGACAGGCACGCTTCTCTATTGACCCCCAGTTAAATATAACCATAAATACTCGTATATGCAAGTGATGACAGACATATATATCAAAAATATCTTCACTTTCCTTATACTGGGGGCTTATTTTAGATTTCTTTTTGAAGTGTTTCTTCGACCCAGCGCGTTTAAAAATTCTGAATATATTCAAATATAATGGGTCCAACATGATAAACCAGGTGAACTCATGTATCTTTTTGACACTTACGTGTAAACGGCGCAGTTACATGACTGTTTATCGATAGATTGGCCCATAATCATTCTTCTATATAGAACAGAAATATGCCTTCACGTTCCCAATACAGGGGTAGACAGAGGTTTAGTCTATATAATAAAGTCCTTGACCACACCTACCATCGAAGATATTTTCAGGACAACGCAGTAATTGTTGAGCCGTCGCCAAATCTTTATGTCCAAACGAATATAATTCGTACATAAGTTTTTAGAAAAAATCCATTGTTGCGAACCTGCTACCTGGGAACTCAGGTCTCTTGACTCGAAATCGACCATAACCACTTGGCTAAAGTGACTACATATAAAAATATCGTGACAATATCGTATATGTTTAACAGTGGTAGAGCCACGCATCAGCGTTTGTTGTTGCGTGTGGGCCGGCTCGACAGCCGAGGAAGTACCACGACCACACAGAATACCGGCGTGAAGTGATCTAACAAACCTCTGCGTTTCATCTGGTGGTGCAGGTAACCGGGCACACACACCAGATGAGGAGAAAAACGATAGAGGTTTATCTCGGTGTGAAATTGTGACGTCAAATATGGAGAACTATTACCGTCAAAACGACTAACCATCTCTAGATTTACTTTGAGTTCTTTTGTCAAATTTGAGCTGAGAATGCAGTGAGTTATCAACATTGCAATCTTACCTCTCTTTACTTCGGAAAAGTGGCCCTACACCTCTCTCCCAATTTCGGGGGCACTCTAAGGTCAACAACGCATCTGCTATGCCTCTCGTATTACCCGGGTGTTCTGGGCGGCAGTAATCATTGCACCATTACGTGAGCCACCTGCTCGTTTTCTCCCTTTTCTATAACAAATACGTAGAAATAACTACCTTGAAAATATTAAATTATTTATATGAATATCATCAACAGAGAATTAAATTATGAGCACTTTTTATCTGAAAAAAGTAAAATCTTAATAACCTGTGTATTTTGCCTGACAATTATTTACACTTGACTAGATTCATTATTTCACTTAAAATCTACATAGGAGCGTTAGTAAATGAAGCTACTTAAGATATTCAAAGAAAATTTGCAGTTACAAAAGAAAATCTCTGAAATCAAAAAGATTCTCGCATTTAAGAGCATATTAGTGTTCGCACGACTGAACTCTTTATTTAAACTTCCAGTTCCTTTGTACGTGAAAAATAAAAGTTAGTTAAGTAAACAGTTTCTAATGTTAATAAATTGTATGTAAAAAAATGTAAACACTGAATTTAACACAACGTGCTTGAACCCAAAATTAAATTTAACACAAATTAACAATTTACTCCCTTTGAGATCAGAGCGATTTATGTGATGTTTTCCTCTCTATGCATATATTTGTTTACTGCATTGCATGTGTGTTATTTATAAAATAAATATTACTTTCCATATACGGAATTGAGGATAATTTTTCTATTATGGATCATCATTGCAGTAAAAGCCATATTAAAGTGAAAGAAGCCATTACAGGATATAGGAGAATGACGCCCCTCTTGCAATTCCAGCTACGATATTTGCTATGTCTTTCGAATATATTATAGAAATGTTCAAGATTAATTTTATAATTGCAAAAACGGATCAAGCCTCAATAATATTGTCGTTAAGTGTAAATCACGCCTCGATTTACCTTCAACCTACCATCTTAACGGCTCCTAAATTAATCAGGCCAAGCTGTTTCTGCCATTAAGGCATTGTAACAACCTCCTTGGGTCTTTTCATCTAACTGTTAATAACTTATCTTCAGGTGCATATTCTCGAGTTTAGTAGATTTCGACAGTTATTTTGTTCATTCTTTTAAGTAAACTGCATCGTTGCATTTAGTCCCATGTAAAATAGGTATTTCATGCTTATTGTATAGTTAAACCATAGACAAAGTTTCTGGATGGTGATAAATTAGCGTATTCAAAAGCATATCGTAGATTATAATACTTAAATAATAAATAAGTTTAGAAATTATTTATTTATCATTGTCCTAGTTTTATCCCTTCACTTGCGGTTAAAAGTATTTACCCAGAAGAAAAACAACAGTCTGAAAAGTCATCTATTTCTGTAACCAAAATTTATCAAAATCGGACAGATGTTTTAGAAGATAAAAAGAATCAAAACGGAAAAATATGTGTTTGCTGTGTGCTAACATCGTAAGAATGAATGAAGAAAGGACAGGGCTTTCTTTCCTCTCGTATCGTAAGTAACAACTAACAAGAAAAAAAAAAAGGAAAACTCGGGAAGTACCATAACAGATTAAGCATGCATGGTAGCAGTATTTAAGATGATCGCGGCACCGGTAGGTAGGTGCACCAATCACTTTGTAAACGTGGAATTATGACAATTACTCCAAACAGGAGAAACCGATATCCGGTATTGGACTTTTACAGGCTATTAAGTATATCATGTGTTCGTAGACAGCATAATAGTTATTTATATCTTGTTTTATTTTCTACGATAGCTAAGTGGTAAGCTCCTACCCATAGGATTTTGAAAAAAAAAACCTTTTTTCCGAAATATCTATGATTTATAATGTTCGCTTGGACATAAAGACAGCGACAGGCTCACCATCTGCAACGTTGATCAAAATAATCTACCACGGTGAAATGAGGGTCCGAAAAGACAGATTGTCAAAACTTTTGTGCGCCTGTATCAGAAATGTATGAAGATGTATGTACTTATAACCCAGCGGCAGTAAAATTTCATTCAGGAAATAAAGAAAGTGTACTCTTCCTCAAAGAGGTTGCCACCAGTCGCCACGTTTAACGAGAGTTTTGGCGATCGTGGTACCGGACATCTCGCAGCGTGAACTTTCTTGTTAGATTAGCGTAGTTTGATCCTATTTCCGCTGATCTGGTAATTTTCAAATATTTGTTGCAACGTCTGTGGTAGCTTATTTCCTACCTTTCACCTGACTTTTAGCTCAATCCTTGCCTCTTACAACACCACGGAAAGAATGGGATCGATTTTATTCTTACTCCAATATCCATCCTTGTTTTAAAATAATGTATATTTCTTACAACACGATAGAGTGCAATTACATTCTGACTACCGGTATTTCTTGTTCACCTTAAAGTTGCCCAGTATGCGAGGGTAATGCCAGTCGTTAGACCTCTGTAATAAGTCGGAAATTACATGACGGTGATTTATAGTCGCATATTGCAGACGGGCCCAGCACAATACGTGCGTTGACCTCAATAGATATAAGTAATCTTTTCCTGAAACGCGACTATTAAGCGAACGTGGAAATTTTACCCAAAAGTAATTCATGAATTGATCAATTCTTCTTGATATTAGTAGCATGGGAGGGTGGAAAACGATTTTGAAAGAGAAAAATACATTTATTTACTGAAAAATGGATATACAACATAAAAGTTAATTATATAAAACGACCTCCATGGACGAGTGGCGTAAACACCAGTTTTCAGATGTCACCATCTCAGGGTCCCGAGTTCGAATTCCAGTCGGGTCAATGTATTTCATTTTCAGGGCTGGGTGTTTGTGGTGCCTTCAATGTTTCCGATTCTCATACCACAAGTGCATTAGCATCTTATGTGGGATCGGGCAAAATATGTGATATTATATGATCTATGTATTTATTTTATTATAAAACTTAGACGGGACAACGTGATGACGGGTGGTTCTGCAACCACCAAACCATCAACTATCGTGAGCGTTAATATGCAATTAAATGAAATGTCTACCGATAATTGTGGCAGAATAAGTATATCGACTTTTTACCCATGCTGTCACCTGCGGGCAAATGATTTCCCAATCACATAAAATACCAGACTAATATTAAACAGAGCTGCCACGAGGCAACAGTGTCCAAATTCCGAAGTGCTGCTGAACACTTTGCAGTACAGTACACACAAAACTCTTGCTCCTCTCATTCTCTTCAATAAAAAGCAGAAGTAATGAAGATTTTTGGTAACGGCAAAAGAATATACTACCCCTTTCCTTCCCTGGGTGTCGTAAGAAAATGCCATTAGCTTTTAATATATGGCGGTATAACCATCTCAGTATATTTAGCAGACCTGTCACGGGAAGCAGCTCAATTACCAGAGTATAAAGGTGGATAATTATTTAAGATTTCCTCCTGTTACAAATTCTCCTGGAGTGGGTTCTAAATAAATAATGTGATGCTTTTTAAAATGATTGTGATATTAGACAGTACTTTATCCTATTTTATTTTATTATTTATCTGAATATAATAAAATTCTCTAAACAGTCAAAATAGGAATTCCGAAAATAGCTATATCCATTAACGACATGATCGTTAAATAAATTAAATGTTATACGAAAAATATAACTCAGTGTATCAAACATATCTAGTATTGTACTCTGCTTGAAACTAGCTACAGATCACTATTGAAGCAACTCCCGAGTCCGTCGTATTGTTATCCTCGTCTGTTAGTATTATCGCAGATGTTCTGATCAGAATGAAATTGGATGCTAGCTACAAGTGAAATATCCATGTGCCTTAAGTGTATTAGTTTCATAAGAAAATTCTAAAAATATTTTAGATATTTATTTTCATAGAAATAGATTTCTTCACATACAATACAGATCACGAACATAATTAATTTATTTAGATGATTTGTTGTTATTTATTAAACTTCATATACATAAAAGTGTATAGGCGGACTTAATGCCAGAGGCATTCTCTACCAGCCAACGCTAGATGGTGCAGAGATGAATAGAAGTAGGTGTGTTATAACTGGGGACGAGAAAAAAAAATATATACTACACAAAAAGCTACGCAGATACACATAATAAACATATACATTACACACATACATACATACATACATACACACATACACATATACATGAATTATAAACATGTTAAGTTATCACTGGTTTATTCTGCAATTTCTTTTAAAATGAACTCTTTAACCTTCATTATAAACGAGTAACATTTTTAGATGTCCTGATTTCGTGAGGAAGTGCATTCCAAAGAAGGATGGATTGAACAGGGAAGGAAGAACGGACGAAGCTAGATCTATGGGACGGACACTGGAGAAGGAGATTATTTGACGAGCGAAGGGTTCTGTCATGGTTGAATAAAGATATTGGAGTATGACAAGTAGGAAGGAGGAACAGGGGATGTCAAAAAGAATAAGGGTTGTGAGAGAGCACGTAAACTACGCCGCTGACAGATCATTAACCATAAGCTGGGAGCGAAAAGTAGATCATACTTAGGAAGATTGAAGTGGATGAATACAGTTATTTTGAAGACGATCATATTATTTATTGAAGATCTGCATTCAGGTCAAATAGCACACATCACCATAGTCGGTAAGTGGAAAATTAGAGTCTGGACTAATAGATGTTTTGGTTTTGGGTTGGGAAATTTTGGGCGGTAAAGAGTTCTCAAGGTACCTGCGACTTTCTGACGGCGTTCATGACTTGGGCTTTCCAGCTGAGGTGGAATCAATGTAATAAGCCAGGTCTTTAACCGAAGGACACAGTCCTCATGATTTTATAGATATAATGATTGTAACAACATTCATTTAAATAATTCCATCAACAACATCTAGATGCTTGGCATTCCGCCATGCACTTGCACTTTATGTAATATACTGCCATCAGTGGTTTCCCGGACTGAAGCAGGTCTTCAAGGCCGGCAACGTATCTGCTATACCTCTGGTATTGCAGGTGTTCATGGGCAGCGATGATACTTACAATCACGTGAGCCACATGCTCGTTTGCCTCCCTTTTCTATAAAAAAAAAAATAAATATAGAGACATCATTAAACTAGTAATATATAAATTATTTCATAAAATCTACATAGAAGACGTTAATGAAATGAAGCTACTTAAGATATTCAAAGAAAATTTGCAGTTACAAAATCTCTGAAATCAAAGATTCTCTTGTTTAAGAGCATATTAGTGTTCACTTTGAGCTGAACTCTTTGTTTAAACTTCAATTTCCTTTGTACGTGAAAAATAAAAGTTAGTTAAGTGGCAGTTTCATAATGTTAATAAGTGTATGTAAAAAAAATGCTAAACACTGAATTTAACACAACGTGCTTGAACCCAAAATTAAATTTAACACAAATTGCTTTAGTTGCTCCCTTTGAGATCAGAGCGGTTATGTGATGTTTTCCTCTCTATGCATATATTTGTTTACATTGCATGTGTGTATTTATTTATAAAATAAATATTATATATAAGATTGAGGATAATTTTTTCTATTATGGATCATCGTTATTAAAACCATATTAAGTGGAAAGAAACTGAAATTACGGGATATAGGGCGCCCCTCTTTTACAGTTCCAGCTACGATGTTGCTGCTTATCTTTCGAATATATTATAGAAATGTTCAAGAAGATTAATTTTATAATTGCAAAACAGTTCAAGCCTCAATAATATTGTCTAAGTTAAAGTGTAAATCACCTCAATTTACTTCAACCATCAGCAGCTCCTAAATTAATCGAGGCCAAGCAATTTCCTGCCATTAAGGCATTGTAACAACCTCTGGGTCTTTTCATCTAAACTGTTAACTAACTTATCTTCCAGGTGCATATTCTCGAGTTTAAAGTAGATTTCACGACAGTTATTTTTATTCATTTCTTTTAAGTAAACTGCATCGTTGCATTTAGTCCCTGTAAAATAGGTATTTCCATACTTGTGTATGGTTGAAAGATAGAGGAAGTTTTCTGGATGGTATTGAAGTGGCGTATTCAAAGCATATCATTAGATTATAACTAATACTTAAATAATAAATAAAGTTTGAAAATTATTTTGTTATCATTGTCTAGTTTTACATCCTTCACTTGCAGTTTAAGTATTTACCCAGAAGAAAAACAACAGTCTGAAGAAAGTCATCTATTTCTGTAACAAAATTTATCAAAATCGGACAGATGTTTTTAGAAGATAAAAAGAATCAAAACGGAAAAATATGTGTTTTGCTGTGTAATGCTAACATCGTAGAATGAATGAAGAAAGGACGAGAGCTTTCTTTCTCGTATCGTAAGTAACAACTAACGAAAAAAAGGAAAACTCGGGAAGTACCATAACAGGAATTAAGCATGCATGGTAGCAAGGCTATTATTTAAGATGATCGCGGCACCTGATAGGCTGGGTACCAATCTTTTGTAAACGTGGAGATTATGACCAATTACTCAAACAGGAAGAAACCGATATCCGGTATTGGACTTTTACAGGCTATTAAGTATATCATGTTCATGAACACGCCCATAATAGTTATTTATATCTTGTTTTATTTTCTATTCATTAGCTAAATTCATGGTAGCTCTACCCATGGGATTTTGAAAAAAACCTTTTTCTAAAGCTATCTATGATTTATAATATTCAACTGGACATAAAAGGAGCAGCACTTGAGCTCTCTCTGCAACGTTGATCCAAAATAATCTACAGTGAAATGAGGGTCGAAAGACAGATTGTCAAAACTTTTGGCTGCGCCTGTATACAGGAAATGTATGAAGATGTATGTACTTATAACTTAGCAGCAGTAAAATTTCATTCAAAATAAAGGAAAAGTGTACTCTTCCTCAAAGAGGATTTGCCCATAGTCGCCACGTTTAACGAGGTTTTGTGATCGTAGTACCAGACATCTCGCAGCGTAGACTTTCTTGTTAGATTAGCGTAGTTTGATGCTATTTCCACTTTGATCCTGGTAATTTCCAGAATATTTGTTGCAACGTCTAGCCAGGTAGCTTATTTCCTACCTTTCCCTTACAAAAGCTTTAGCTCAATCGCCTCTTTAAACACCGGAAAGAATGGGATCGATTTTATTCTTACTCAATATCACATCACTTGTTTTAAAATAATGTGTATTTCTTACAACACGATACGAGTGCAATTACATTCTGACTACGGTATTTCTTGTTCCACCTTAAAAGTTGCCCAGTATGCGGAGTATTACCAGTCGTTAGACCTCTGTAATGATCCAGGTGCGCGGGCGGTGATTTAGCAGTCGCATGCAGACGGGCCCAGCACAATACAGTGCGTTGACCTCAATAGATACTAAGTAATCTTTTCCTGAAACGCGACTATAAAGCGAACGTGGGTACACCCAAAAGTAATTCGCACCAGATTGATCAGATTCTTCTTGATGTTAAGTGACATGGGAGAATTGGAAAACGATTTTGAAAGAGAGAGAAAAATGTCATTTGTTACTGCCGAAAAATGGATATACAACATAAAAGTTAATTATATGAAACGACCTCCATGGACTGAGTGGCAACACCGGTTTCCTCCATTTTCGGGGCTACCGGGTGTTTGTGAGTGCCTTCAGTAACGATTCTCATACCACAAGTGCATTAGCATCTTATATTGGGATCGGAGCAAAACATGTGATGTTGCCCTTGCCAGTCTATATGTGTTTGTTATAAAACTTAGACAGGACAACGTGACGGGTGGGTAGTTCCAAACCACCAAACCATCGGCTATCGTGACGTTAATATGCAATTAAAAATGGAAATGTCTACGATAATTGGCAGAATAAATTGCCTCGACTTTTCCATACTGTCACACTGCGGGCAAGTGATTTCCCCAATCACATAAAATACCAGACTAATATTAAACAGAGCTGCCACGAGGCAACAGTGTCAAATTCGAAGTGGCTGCTGAACACTTTGATACATTGCAAAACTCTTGCTCCCTCTCATTCTCTTTAATAAAAAGCAGAGTAATGAAAGTTTTGTGTGGTAACGGCAAAGAATGCTCTTGCACCCGCTTCCCCTGGGTGTCGTAAATGCGTGGCTTTTGTGCCATGGCGGTATAACCATCTCAGGCATATGTTGTGAGACACCTGCAGGAGCTTCGGCAGCTCTGATTGCAAGGTATAAAGGTGGATAATTATTTAAGATTTTGCCTCACACAAATTCTCTGGAGTGGGGTTTCAAATAATAATGTGATGCTTTTTAAAATGATTGTGATATTGACAGTACTTTGTCTACTGATTTGATATTTATCAGATATATTAAGGAATTCTCCTAAACCAATGAAATAGGAGATTTAAAAATAGTATATCCATTAACGGCCTTGATCGTTAAATAAATTAAATCATTATACGAAGGCCATAACTCAGTGTATCAAACATATCTAGTATTGTGCTACTGGCTTGAAACTAGTACAGATCACTATTGACAGCTTTCGGGTGAAAGTGAACTGATGGCTATCATCGTCTATTTATTGCCTCATGAATCATTCTACGATCAAAGAATAGAGGTTGGATTTTAGCTACAAGTGAAATATATCATGCTTGTAAATTATATTGGTTCATAAAAATTTAAAAAATAAGTTTTTGAATGTTTGACTCATAGAAATAAAGATTCTTCACATGCAATACGAATCCCGCGACACCAATTAATTTTGTTTAGATGAGTTTTGTTGTTTATTTATTAAACTTCATATATAAGAAGTGTATATAGGCGGACTTAATGCTGGGGCATTCTCACTGGCAACCTTTAGATGGTGCAGAGATGGACAGAAGTGGGTGTTATAACTTTAAGGGGACTGAGAAAAAATATACTACAAAACTACGCAGATACCTGTAATAAACATATACGTACACACACATACAGCACACACCATACATACACACATATACCATGAATTACTAAACTATTAAAGTTATCACTGAGTTTATTCTGCCGGGTTTCTTTTTAAATGAACTCTTTAACCTTCATTATAAACAGTAACGACTTTTAGATAATGCGATTTCGTGAGGAAGTGCACATTCCCAAGAAGGATGGATTAAGACAGGGAAGGAAAAGAACGGACGAAGCTAGATCTATGCAAGGGACGGACACTGGAAGGAGATTATTTGACGAGCGAGAGGTTCTATGTTGGATTGGAGTTTTCAAGATATTTGGAGTATGAAGGCAGAGCAGGAAGGAGGACAGGGATGTCAAAAAGAATGAGGGTTGGCCAGAGAGCACGTGAAACTACACTTACTTTGGGCAGATCATTAACCACTTAAGCTGGGGCGAAAGTGGGTCATACTTAGGAAGGTTGAAATTGAGATCAGAATACAGTTATTTTGAAGACGATCATATTGTTGAGAAGATCTGCATTCCAGGTCGAAATACTTTTACCTCCGCCATAGTCAGTGAGGTGAGAAAAATTGGGGTCCTGGATAATAGATGTTTTGGTTTTGGGTTTGAGGAGGAGGAAATTTTGGGCGGTAAAGGTTCTCAGGTACCTGCGACTTTCACGGCTGACGTTTGCATGACTTGGGCTTTCCGCTGAGGTGGAATCAATGTGTAGTAGGGTCTTTAGCCGAGGGACACAGTCCACACATGATTTTATGAATATAATGAGATTGTAACAACATTCATTTTAAATGTAATTCCATCAACAACATCTAGATGCTTGGCATTCCGCCATGCACTTTTAATATAATGCTCTGCCATCAGTGGTTTTCCCGGACTGAAGCGGGTCTTCAAAGGCCGGCAGCCTCTGCTATGCCTCTGGTATTGCAGGTGTTCATGGGCGGCGATGATACTTACAGTCACTGGGAAGGCCACATGCTCGTTTGCCTCACCACTATAAAAAAAATAAATAGAGACATCATTAAACTAGTAATATGTAAATTATTTTACTTAAAAATATAATATGCAAAATAAATTACTTAAAAGACTGTTGTTTATCCTTAGTATTCAACAAAGTCTTGGTAGTCCCATTCGAGCCAAAAAGAACTATCTCACATAATATAATACGGGATACGATATAATAAGGGTTGGGAGTTTGATTGGGAGTTCAGCGTTCCATTTTAATGTGGAGGCTTATTTTCTTTGTCATGTTTTATATCCTTGACATACACTCAGACAGCGGGCTCTCTTCCTATTATTACCAAAAACACCTGGCCCGACAAAGTAACACCTTTGACTACATTGATATTGTCCACATGTATCCGGGCGTGTTGAAATGCTTATATGATGGGGCTCTATTTATATCCGAGAAGGTGAAGAGAGAGCACGATAACCGAGTGATTGAATTTTCACCTGATTCTCAGGTTGTGGGCTCGTAGCATCGGGTTTTAAAAAAAGAATATGAATTTATATTATTATACACACCACTTGTCACATGGTCCCAAAAATGTCTTCGTTGGAGATGGGTCAAAAGAAATAATTATCTACCTCTGTCTGCCCCTGTGTGGGAATGGTGAAGATGGAACAGGATGAAACTTACCAATTACGAAACATGTTTGTTCATCAACACCACCTTGATGCTTGGTATTTTACACCTTAGTGCGTTTTCATGGAATTCCTGCCACATTACGTCACCGAAAATCTTCATGCGTTGTGAGATGTCTTCGAGTTTCTGAACTGGAAGAGAATGGGTATTAATATCATCATAATAATGACGTGCTCATGCTTTACCTTTGGCTTGCCGACGACATAGTACTGATAGCAGGATCGCTAGAAGATCTGGTACCAAGTTCAATGGCCTTAATGGTGTTTCTCAATAGCTAACCTATTGGGAAATAATCTTATCAATATAACCATAGACAGACTAAGTTATCTAATCCAGAAAATATGTCCCTCTAAATTTATACTTTCCAATGTACTTTCCATCTTACATTTTTATGGTTTTCATACATTTCTCTCTCTCTTCTTCTCCGGTTCTTATTCAGATACTCGTACGTTTGATCTAAGAAAACTCCTTTATTTGTCCACTTAGAAAATTATTTAGTTATGTATTTTAAAATTTCATACAGAGTGTATGGACAAGACACCAATCAACCTTTATTTAATTTAATTTAAAACTACAAAGAAAGTACTAACCCTATTTAAAACTGGTTTACTAAAATAAAGCCACCAACAAGTAATTTATTATGTAGAAACACCGCAACCACACAGCCTGAAGGATTAATTCCTGTTAACAAAGGGTAAAATGGATGTTATTTGAAGTGGTTTAAACCTCAAATTACTTATAGAAATAAATGGAAGCCGAGATAGTATAATGTTTTAAATAAAATTAAAATAGTTTTGTTTCTGTTCGTATGTTACTATCTTTTTGTTTCCAATCGAATTAATATTCTAGTCTATTTCTAATACTTGAAAACTGTCATATTATAATGTCTATTATGTTTATCACATTTTTTTCAATACTGGGTTAAACAGAGGTTTGAACAATTAACGACCAATCTTTCACCAATTTTATACGGAACAGTGACAAGTGTTGACCGTCTTGTTTTCGAAATTAATGGTAAAAATACTCTTATTTTATTTTCATAAATAAATATTTATGTAGTGTATACTACATACATATAAACAAAATTACATCGAGTACAAACATTTATATTCATCACACAAATGTTTGTCAATTCGTTCCTAAAGTTTTCTTCTTTATAGTATTTAATTTTTTTTATTTATAGTAGTACGATAGCCAGCGAGTGGTTGGGTGGTCCAGATTTCGAGACAATGGTGACCCAATTTGGATCCCAGTTGATAGGCGCCGTACCAATGAGTTTTTCAAAACTTGTATGAAATATCGTTGGCTTGGACATAAGGCGGCGAACCACCATCACGTTGTCCCGAAAATATCTTCGGTGAAAGGTGGGTCAGAGGACTAATTGTCTAGACTCGACCTCTATCTACCCCTGTATTGGGAATTGCGTGAAGATATTTATATTTATTTATTATTATTTATTATAGTATGGTTAAAACCAGCTAACAGCACTGTTGATAAACGACTACAGCAATATTCAATGCTTTAGATAAAAGCTTACATGGCAGATAGAACTTATTCACAGTGTCAAGAACATTTGTCCCTTGGTTTAAAGGTTTGTTCCGATACAGAAAACAAGATATGTATTTAGCGCCGTATAAAAAGCTGAAAAAGCTAAAAAGCTGATCTTAACATATTGTATTTTATTTATTTCTTTGGTAGAATAAGTGAAGAATACTTACACCTATACTTCTCGATGATGAAAAAAAGAGCCAGGGTTGTGTGTTAGGCCGGGCTCTATAGGAGAATCGATGCTGATTTAAAACCACCACGGATAGACACAAAATGGGTTAAAGGGACTTAATTGTCTGAAATAGACATCCCTATCGACCCTGTATTGGAGATGAACTGGTAGCTGCTATAGCAAACACCCGCTTGTATTAACGTATTTTATTATTTGGGATCTATGCTGAGATAAAAAGTACGGATTCTAACAAAATATATAAAAATATCTTTCCCTTAGGTGTAGTATCGAAGATTCGTCTTCCTCGTGTTCTGATTACGGCAATAAAGCCTCTTACGTCTGAATTGTGTCAAGCAGATGTCTACTTAGAAAGGTTTGTCAAACTGTGTAAGACGTATTTTGCTTCTAAATAACTTTGAGCAATTTTGGAAGAAGTTTTTGGTTCACGTAATTTATTTATTATTGTTAGTTGCAAATAAAATTTATCTGTGCTGTTGAATCTGCTTAGCTAAACATGATAATTATTTTCATTTATAAAAATCAGTTATTGTTATGGGCTGCGAAAACTATTAATGATACGTAAAATGTGGTACAATTAACATGTGGTACATTACATGTCTATAATATTCATCATAACTAACAAAAAGTATTCGACTTATGTGCTTAACTATTATAGATAAAACAGAGTATATGGACCATGTGCGAAACTTTTAAACAAATCTTTAAAAAGCAAATGCTTTTATTGAGCTATATAAATATCAACGCAGCTAGCATTCTTGGTACCAAGCCACAAGAAGAGTACCCTACTCATATTATGGTTTTAAATATACGTTTTAAATGTACGATTATTATAGTTGTTAAATATTTTAAATAGCCAATTAAATAATTTGCTGGCCAATGCAGAAAACAATATGTCGTAAAATATAAACGTGATGGACGGTTGAGACAATTTGTTCCATATTTCGACCCACTTTTCACTTTCAGGCTTATTTGTAGTGACAGACGAAATCTGTGTAATATGACGAATATATAAATAAATAATGTAAATTTTCTTATAATGATATTTTCTATTCAATTCAAGTTTATAGCAAAATTGTACCTATTGGTATGTTTAGTATTTAGGCCAGCGCAATACTTGGTGAGTTTTTTTTATAGAGAAGAGAGAGGAAACGTGCAATTGGGGAGCAGGGTGTGTGTTCCTTCCGGTTACCTACACTCACCAGACAAACGTGAAGTTGTCAGACTTCTACTTCACGCCAGTGTCTGTGGTCGTGTTTATCCCCGGTCGAGCCGGCCATTCATGTAACAACAAAAGCGATGCGTAGCTCTACCACTGTTACGTGATACGTGTGATGCATCATATCTAATCATCCCCATGCACGAGGATATCAAAATTTTTAGCAATCGGTTTTGAAAAGTCTTGTTGTGAACGTTTATCTAATGTTAATTTTTAATTAAAATCTATCGTTTTATGATGTCTCTCGAAAAATAAAAAGTCTGATAGTCTATAAAAGTAGTTAAACAGTTGTATTGGTTAGAAATTAGCAGATGATTTTATTTATTACCTCATGCAGGCGAGATGTTTGAAAGCCTCGATGCTGGTACATAGATAGATAAGAACAAAATCACATACATTGATCTGATACCAAAGTGAGCTTAAAAGCATGCAGCAGTATGAAATCAAAGAAGATTACTACAAACACAGATGTAGAAAAAAAATGTTTTCTACATTTACCAACCGAATCTGAGATGACGACAACATGAAAACTGGTGCGTACGCCACTCGTCCGAAGGTGAGTCCTCAACTTTTCAACAAGGTACGTTAACTTTTTCCTGAAACTGTTACGCTTTCATACCTGTTATGTCAAGATATGTCTATAAATATTTTATAACTTTTATTTGTTTTGTAATTTTGAGCTGTAGTAACAGGCTTCCGTGAAAGGTGGGTCAGTATAACGTATTGTTTACCCTGTCTACTCCAGTTTTGGAAATATTCCTGAAGTTTAAAAAATATTTTGTGGTATTATTGAACATGACCTTAATTTTTTTTTTTTGTTTATAACGTCCCATTTCGTTTAATCACACACCAAATTATTTTAAAACATTTTTTATCATGAAATTTAAATCCCTCATAGACTGACTTTTCTTAAAATATTAATATACCAGATTAGCGTGCGTATTTTTAGATTAAATGGTCTTGCCGTGTTTCATTTACATTAGCTCTAGTTGTTATCTCCTTTTCATACATTTAATGGAGCCTCTTATTTGACCTTTTTGAATTATTATTATTTATATAGACTATTGGAATTACTAAAAGGTTGATGTGGGTTGTAATAGCAACGTTAGATGAAAACGTTAAACGAAAGAGCACGAGAAAATCTTTGGTAATAAACAATATTTTGCTATTTTCACGCATTTTCCCATTATAAGGGAGTAGACAGAAGCTTAGAAAATTTGTATCTATTTAAAATTTATTGTCTAAATAAAACAATTTAATTGTTGCATTACAAATAAATGTTTGATTTCTTTTTATTAAAAAAAATTACAGAACTTCTTGCAAAACTTCATGGAATTTCGTCGAATTTTTACTGCGGAACCAAGTAGAAGACATCCGGTGTATTGTTTGCTGTTTGAGATGTTTACACGCTGAGGTTGTGACTGTATCGAATTATAAAAAATGCAAAACCCATCCAACTAAGAAGGTGTAAATTAGGTTACGTGATATCCTCAAAACTCTTCACCTCTGCGTTGAAAGATGGCGACATCTATATCTCCACATAAGAAGCTTGTTAGTAGCGGATTCAGGAAATTCATCGACATCCTACGTCGCGCTATTAGAAGTTCTATGATTACAAGCGATTACCGATGGCGTACTCTGATGAGGACGTCCTCGGTCAAGATCACTTGCCCAACCAGATGAACACCCCTTTCAGCAGCCCATCATCCACTTCTAAGATATATTTAGAATTGCTGAACTAGAAATCATACGATATCAACATAAATGGCATATTACTCACATTCGGTTCGCCAGTTTAGTCCTAATGGCAAGATCTCTAGGGAACTTAGTACTATGCTCGATCACCTCGTAAAGTGACTCCCACTGGTTGGTCTTCAGATGAACATAGACAAGACTAGATCATGTCTAACGTCCATGCCAGACCTATGACGGTTGATGTAGGCAGTATTGTAATGGCGTGAAGATATATATTTTATGTTATTATTCATATTTTTCGTTTCTATTATTTTCATGAAAATGTTTACAAAAATTCAAATTATTCGTATTACCGAGTAACGGTTTAAGTCAGACGGAGAACTGAGCTAATTAGAAAAGTACAAATTACGTAACTTGTAAAAACTTGAACAAAATTTAAACATCTTAGAAAATATTTCATGTATACGAGGAGAGTAAACAGATTCAATACGTTCTCGTTAAGATACTGAAACTTTTAATTTAATTCGTTGGGTACCTGTTACTCTTATAATTCAGTACTCATTACATACATTCGTTAGGGCCTGTAAATTTCACCGTAAGCCATATAGGTTTTTCTTTCATAAGTTGCCTGATCACCTTGGTAAAGTCCACGACAGCCAAATGGTTGGGTGATCGAAATTGAATCAAGATACCTGGTTCTTCCCCAAAGTTTGGTCGACCACAAATGGGTTTTTCAATAACGTCCGATATTTTATCTTTGAAGCGGACATAAGACGGTGACCAGACTCCACCTGTCACGGTGTCCCAAAATATCTTCGGTGCTGGAAGGGTGGGTGGAAAAACAGGTATCCTGAACCTCTATATACCCTCTATTGGGGCTGACGTGTGAAGATATACATAAATTTTATTTTACCCACTTGGAAAGCGGATTATCTATTGCAATACTATAATTGTCTGAACGTTGCACATTTCTAATAACCTCGTGTGGTAACGACGTAAGAATATTGCCACTCCCTTTCTTCCCGTAAGTGAGGTAAGAGGCGATTAAGGAAAGATCTAATAAATCGTTGCCAGACAGATGACGCAGTAGGCATCTCTTGAATTACCAGACAAAATAATCCAAAACGCAGATGAGCGAAGTTTTTTCGAGTTGTCTGTTACTACAATCGCCAATCCAACACCTAGCGTGGCGATTATAACAAAAACTTCCCCACCATGTGTGGCCAATTTCCTACAAAGTGGACTTATTAGGCCATTATTAGGATAGATAATTTTTGCCATTTTAAAGCATTTTCCTTAATTGTTTTCTTACGAAACCCACGGGAAGAAAGTAGGTGGTAAATTCTTTCGACGTGTAAATTTTTGTTGAATACATGAATAAAACACTGTTAAGCGTGTAGCTCAACATAACGCGCCCACATCGAAGTAAACCAAGCTATCCTTTCATTTATATGGGTCAAATAAAATGCATGTATACATTTTATTGACAGGTATAATAGAATGACTAGTTTTAAAACTCTTACAATAACACTGGACAGATTAGGCGTGGGCTTTATGGAAGTAGTAAAGTTTCCTACATAGGTTTGCAGAATTTTCAATATAGTCACTTGCAAAGATATTTCAGAAATAAACTAACTCACTCTAACCGTAGGCGGCACGAGACGTTAAACAATATAAAGTTAAGCTGAACTATTGACTGATAAAAATTCCATGTACACATGTTCACTTATACTGTTTAATTTGTATTGTTTTTATATTTGTTTTGTGAATTAAGCTAATAATAAAATTCAAAACCCACGCTAATAGCAAATTTCATAACAGACATCGGATTATATTTGCTCACACCTTTCTTTTTACTGACAGTCTTCCTGATAAATAAATTTATTTCTTGATATTTGTGGTTATCAGGGCAGACACATAAAAAGGTAGTACACACGATTATAAGTTCTTTTTATTAGATTATGTAATATTGGTTTGGTTAATACGAGTTAAATCTCTTAATTGGCCTTAAACTTTGTTTGGCAGTTTGTACGTTTGCCGTCTGCCGTTACTGTGTAAGAATCTCGTCTCTTATTGTCAGGTGTAACATACTCGTATAGGTAACGTGCACTTAGCAACTCAATGCACTCCGAAGTTATAAGAACTATACCTACCTATTGTAACTTATATAATAATAATAATAATAATATATAGATAGGACAACATGCATACATTGCTCCGACTGATATGAGATGCTAAAGCGCCTTGGTATGGAATCGGAAATAACGAGCCACACAAACACCCAGACCGAGAACATGTAGAAAAAGTGGTTTTCCTATGTTGACCCGACCGGAATCGAACCAGGACCTCGAGATGGTGTTTAAACCACTCGTCCACGGAGGTCGTCATATACTATTAGAATTTTTGTAAAAGTGCAGCGTACTTAGGTAGTTATTAAATAAACTGTGTTCCGGGCAAGCCGCGTCTTATTATTGTCGATACATTTCAATTGGTTTCAGCGAGAGGTGACTGAGCAAAATGTTGACGATATTGCTACGGATAGAATAGTAACCATCTCGAAAATTCAAATGGCATGACGGAATAACATTACATCTTAGATGATACTATCTTAAACGTTATATCTAGTACAATTCCGCAACCGCGCCAGCTTTGAAGGCACAATCGGGTCTACCTAGACTATCGAGTTATTCTCGATAGTCAGATGGTTATAAAAAGATAATTGGATCTCTAAGTAACTTTGATATTCAAATATCGTTTAAATTAAATCAATCCATATTTGTACTTTAATTTAATGATTGTTTAGTTTAATTCAATGCACACTATATATACAGAAAAGTGTGAAACAATTTAAATTTTATTTTACATTTAACTGACACGGCACATGTAATATGTTTTCACAGTATCAGCTGGAAACTGTATTCTACTGCAGGTTATTTATTTTGCTGTCACAACTTTGGTGTGGAAATTTATCGAGCACGCACATCTGTTTTGGTACAGGTTATAATTTTGATGAACGGGAACTGGCATGACAAGCGCGAAGACCATCGGCAACGTTTTACGCGATGTGATCCAACAAATTTCATACCAACTTTCATTGATGTATGGTATAACAAGTTTTTAAACGAGAGACATTCTTGTATAAATATAAAATACCATAAACGGTTTTAACTTATACCGAATTAAATTTTATATAATATATTTCCCAATACAAGGGTAGACAAGTTCAGATATTTATTTATTATTACAGAATACCTGAGGCAGCGGTAATAAAAAAACCGGCGGCGAACTTTTGTATTATCGATATTCTTTCCTGCAAATGACTCCAGCCTGCGTGACCGTCGTCATAAACTATTTTATACATGACAAAAGGTAACGCAGTCATTCTCGACGCACTCCTCATCGCGGTGCTTAATAAATCAAGTGATTATGATGATAATTTTACTTGTATGAAGCCCTAGGAATTTTTTAATATATATTAAGTGAATGTATTTAATCTATCAAGTGATTTCTTTTATTTTTCTACCCGATTACGTCTAGTGACGTCTCCGACTAAGTGTTACTAGTCTAAGAGCTAAGTTTAACCTCTTCTGATTCAGTAATAAATAAATTGTACATACGAACAGTCGTGGCCGAGTTGTTGGTGTTGAATTTCAGTCGAGAAATGAGTTCAGTCCCCGGGTGGCAGTACCAATGAGTTTTTCAAAAACTTATGTGCAATTTCATCGTTGGCTTGGACATAAGGCGGCGACGGGCTCCTCCCTGTCACGTTGTCCCGAAAATATCTTCGGTGGAAGGTGGGTCAAGGACTTAATTGTCTAGACTTGACCTCTGTCTACCCCTGTGTTAGAATTGCGCTGAAGATATTTTTTATTTTTTATACATACATTTGATGGGACTATATCAAATATATTGTTCTGATTCCAAAGTAAATAGCTAAAGGTTGTGTCAATACAATTGGAAACAATGAGGGTCTGTTTACGGTGCGAAAATTGTCTTCAGTGTGGGTGGGTCGAAAGAAATTAATTGTCTAACACAGGGTGTGGGGAATGGCGTGAAAATATTTTTCTAATAACGAATTTTAAAGATATTCTGTAAAGGGAAAAAAGGGGCCATCGATTGTTCGTGGCTAATCGTGAATATAGCTTGACTTTACTGTGCCCTATCCCCATATCACAAATATTAACAATCTGATTATATGCATATAGATACAGAGAAAACTAATATAAAAGCACCATTACAATTAGACAATGATAATATATGTTTGAACAATTACAAGTTTACAATTAGTAATTTCGTAACAGGATGATTTACAAACGAAATATCTTACAGTGTGGCGTCGGCGTCGAGTACCACCCTCCTTTCCCGTGGGTGTCGTAAGGCTATAAAGGTCATTACCTTTTGTTCAAACGCCTCAAAGGCAAAACAAGTCAGCAGACCGATGACGGACGTATAGCTACACGTCTAAACTGTATCCGGTACCTACTGCAATCGGCAATCTTCTGGCCAGAATGTGGTGATTATGGAAGCACTTCCTTACCAGAGACGCCTACGTCTGATTGTTTTTTTTTCAATTCGTAATGATGAATACATGAGATATACCATTATGTGTATGCGACGAAAGCGAAACAGAGATTCGCAATATGGCGATTTGAAAGATGACCTTGTCTCAAAATGGATAAGGGCGTGCTTCGATGGTTTAGACACGTTGAGGCGATGAGTGAAGACCGAATGGTGAAGAAAATATAGCGCGAAAGTTAATATTAAAAGGTGTCGAGGTAGACCGAGATTAACTCCCGAAGACCATCAGCGAGCAAATTGCTCGAAGAGGAGGGTCAGAGTACTCGGATACCTAGACGTGCATGTATGAAGAAGATGATGAATCTGAAAAAGAAGCAGAAAAAGTATGTAGGGATCGTGACACTTGATCTGTTTCTCTAGCTACCCCCGTCAGGGATTGTGCGTGAAGATAAATAAAAAATAAATAATGTCAACATAGTTTCAGTACGAACATTCTTAGTCTCACATAGAGTGCTTCCTTTCTATCGAAGTTCAAACCCCGCCAATTTAGTATCAGTTATTATTAGTAAAGCTAGCTTTTAAGTATCATATTGCTGTACAATATCCTTCTTAAAATATTTGAGAGGGCAATTAAGACGATGAAGGTCCGCCTACTCCAAAATGCGGGTTGGTGACTTCGCTAGTATGAAATATTATTTTAATTTTCGTTCTCTCCATTGTATGAATCTAATGGTCGATACCTTTTCTATAAATCGCGCAAATTTTCAACTGCTCGCCATAGAAAAAAATATATACACCTTTTTCCAACACGAAATTTTAAGAAGTCAAGAAAATTTATTTTACGGGACAGCGTGACACACCACGGAATCAATCCGTTTTGATCTTTTTGTCTAAGCTAACGATGTAATGCGGTTAAATTTAAAAAAAAATCAGTTTGTCCGACCCTGCCACCTGGGTTCAATGGTATCTTGACTCAATTCCGACCACCCAACCATTCGGCTAACATGGTTGTACTATCTTCATATAATTTCTATCAACAACATTAGTTTCCAATCCTGGATACTCCCACATACTAGTGAAGGATAAACTGCGTGGTGGGGCCACTGAGGGTGAATGGAATGAGAAGTCTGTGGGTCGCTTTTAGTGTTGAAGAATTACGATTAGAAAATAAACGGGAGTTCATACGCGCTAGAATTATTTTTACCTTCAGTATACAGCATTAGTTGATGTCTCTATCGAAAAACAGGAAAATCCCATTCTCTAATTAGAGCTCAATGAATTGGCTATTTTTGATAGTAATATTTTTACTCAAGATTGATGTCTCTATTTTACAAAGTCCCTTTCGCTAATTGGCTTAATTCATTTTGTTTCTTTTTGGTTGTTGGTTACGTTTCATCGGGTACAAAATGACATCAGTGTTAGTATTCACTTCAAAAACATAGCTTCCTGCTTTTGAATTATGCAATAAAACCTAAATAAAATCAAAAAAATATACTAATATTTCATTCGTACGATGCTGAACAGACAGGTTTATGAACGCACTTTCTTTAACCTCGCTCCGTGTGATGCCATTCTCCGTCTGAGAAACATAGTTTAAGCGGTAATAAACCTTTTAAGTATTTTATTTACAGTAACAAGATTACATCCATATTTACAATACTTATTAACTAGAAATTACTTACTTTTACTTATCTTCACGCTCAATTCTTGTCAGGTAGCCAGACAGAACAGATCATAAGTCGTTAAATTCAAAAAAATTGCAATAGTCGTAAAAACTAAATATTACAAAGCCAATCATGCGTCCCTATTCCTCTCGTGGCATGGTGCCAAGAAGTCAGACTGTATTTGGTCGTTTAGTAAGGTAGACTTTAACCATTGAACATAAACGTACCAGGTCTTTTGTCACAGTCTCTACGACCAATCGCGGATACAATTCTTATTAAGACTGCATCGCGCGAATACCTCGGATTGATCGTATCTGCGACAAATAAAACAGACAGGATTAGAAGAAACAAACAAGTAGAGTATATATTTTAAGACACATATTTATGCCACTTCTATTCCGCTGTGTCTGTTGTTAGCCTCTCATTCTAGGGTGACTATGGCATGACAGGCTAATTGTCTCCGCAAGATCCCACATAGAAAATACCTGCATAAGCTTTTCAGACCCGCTGTAGAATTTGGACAAAATTATAGTAGAATAATTTCTTAATTGTATGTGATATATATCAGTAAGCGATATATATTATATAATATTTTTCTGGATTTATTTGAAAAGTAAGGTGTTATTTATCTAATAATACACACCTATTTATATCGAGCCTAACCCATTAATCTAAAATCAAAAAATATTGCTTTCATAGAAACACTGTTTTGTACAAACATTGCTTTAAATTGTTCCTTTTCAGTTACATTGAAATTATACTTTAGAAAACCGGTGTTCCAAATATCATTATACTTCTAATACGTTCTAGGTGTGTAACACTTTATCCAAACGTTTTTTCACCGTCATCAATCCTTTACATGAAAAGTAGCAGGCTCTCTCTGCTTACTCTTGAATAAATTACCTGTTGTCTATAAAATACTATTTATGAAAAAAATTTTGAAAACTACCTTTCTTTCCGTTATCTTATTTATTTCGGTTTTATTTCTTTTCGTTATTGCGAAAACAATACAAAAAGTAAAAATAATAGAGTGTACGCCGCTCTGTAAACTTTAATTAATATCGCAAAACGGGAGCTTCATGTGTGGGTAATATTAAAGCTGCATCGTGTTCTTGTGCTGATCAAAGCTCCGGATACAACAGGTGCTTAGTGGATTTGCTGTTCAGCGGCAGCCGCCGGGAAAACCGCTCGCTTTTCCGTTCTAAAGGAAAGCGCTCGTGAAAATCAGGAACGAAGCATCTCAAATTTTTATCAATCATTTTAGAACTTTAGTGTTTGGTTATTAGTAATAAAACGTGCTTAAAGTTTTGTTATAGTCTACTGTATTTTACTTATTTTTTTGTTAGTTAGAAATACAAGTGCTTTTTTTGGAGTATCGTCAAGAATTAAAAGTTCGATTTGACCCAGCAGACAATGGTATGTCCAATATTCGGATGTTTTTACAGTTTTCCTAACTAATAAAATGATTGTATAAATAATTAAAGAACAGTTAGTTTATATAGTTAGTTATACAGTTTAGATATCCAATTTTGCGGTACTTTAACATATAAAGGCTCATTTCCGTGCAAAGTGTTTCGAGCAGGGTAATTCTAAAGTAAATTATGACAAAAACCTATAATAACGTCTTTTCATATTTCTTTCAATACTCTTAATTAATTACCTGCGATTCCTCGCGTCTCATATACGACAAGCTCATCGTATTGTAAGCGTCGTTAACTGTTATTATCCGGTTATAAACAAGTTACTAGCATAAAATCTACGTCGCTTGGATGTCTTAATATGGAGGACACGGAAGCGCACATAATTTAATTATGAAACAGGGTTCATAGCGGCACAATTTATGTGCTTTATGACAATCTGGCATTTCAGTATATGACCAGATCTAATGTAGAATTAATTATTCGAAAGTTTCTGATGAAATGACAAAGTTCAATTTGTTTTATAAATTGAAAATTATATTTTAATTTTACATTACTTAAATATATAATACAATTTATAAGCAACAGAAGAAAAATGTCCTTTTTGGTTTTCAAGTCACGATAGCCGATGTGGGTGATCTAAATTCTAGTTAGGAGACCCAGGTTCGATCCCATATAGTGAGCTCGTTACATTGGGTTTGTTAAAACTTGTACGATTTATATCGTTGGCTTGGGCACAAAGATGGTGATAGGCTCACCACTTGCCCGTTGTCTCGTATAATGTCTTCCAGTGAAGGTAGCTCGAAAGGATTGTCTAGACCTCTGTCTACCCCAATATTGGAAATGGCGTATAAATATCTTTTTCTTTATCAAAATTGACGATCAATGAAGAAAATTAAAGGGTAATTTTATTGTACTCAAATGCTAATCAAAGACATGTGGGCGGTTTCTGTCGTGACAGAATACCGACTTAGTGCTGAACCGAATATAGCTTTTCTAGAAACTCCACCGCATTGGTGGCGCGCTTTACTTTATTTAATTGTAAAATAAACATTTTATTAGTAGTGAACAAGGTTAATATAAATTCAAGAAACAAGTATTCTTCAAGTTTGTCAAATCGAAATTAACAAGCGAGTGATGCGTATTGTGTCCGTGGCTCGGAGGTGAAAGCGTTGACACAGTATGACAAAGGTCCTTGAGTTCGAATCCCACACAATTGATCCATGTCAGTAAGGTTTTTAATTTCTCTTTAATTTAATAAGAAAATCTAGAATGCTTTTATAATTTAGAAATCAATTAAATTTGCATCATAGAGTGGTATAATTTAATGACCTTTACGCCTTTCAATACTGGGATAGTCAGAGGTTTGAACAATTATCCTATCGACCAACTCTTCGGCAGAGTTTATTAAAGACAATGTGACTATAATGGTCACGTGTGTCTTTTCTTGTATCATGGGAATATCAGGTGAAAAAGACTTTGAAGGAAAGTTTTCAACAACAACACTAAGGAATAGCAAATATGGCGATATTATGAGCATTTAATAGTATATAAACAATGCCGGGCGGGTAGACAGAGGTGTAGCCTGGCTCTCGCCACCATTGATCTCTAGACTCGATTCCGATCACCCAGCCACTCCGGCTATCGCGTGACTATCTTTATGCAATCTTTAAAACTTACCACCATTCTTTAGCCTCTACTGAGACAGTCCGCTTTTCATTTAACATACTAAAATTTACGTGACGTAAATGTTATACTATCAAGTGGTAGGATAATTACCACTTTGCTTCTTACTGCGACTGGCGTGACAGGTGACCAAGGAAAGGGGTGTTAACGTTAATGGCTACTCATGTATAGCGTATTTTTATATCTTAACGCCTTTTGAATACTGGGGTACGCAGGGGTCTAGAAAATGTCCTTTTGACCACTTATCACCGAAGCTAATTTGGGACAACGTGACAGGTTGTGAGCTTATAGCTGTCTTAATATCCAGCTAAAGGGCACAATGTATACATAAATACATATTAGGATGGATAAATATTTTATAACATATAGAAGTCCGACACGAGTACAAACATTCATATTCATCACACAAATGTTGGCCATCCTTGTGTCTAAGCAGGGTCTATAACAAAATTCAGCTGTCCGGTCATCTCGAAAAATTTTAGAACAAACCAAAACGGACCTATAATACTGCCCAGTAGCGTATCGGATAAAGGTGTCCATAAGGTGATGTAAAGTTCCAGTTATGGCAAATCCTCCAAAAGAAAGTTATTTCACATGTAGTATACATGTAACATATACAACACGATATATATAAATGTATATTTTCACGTCATGTTTTGGGACAACGTGATAGATGGTGATAAAATTTTGGTATGAGCCCTGGGGGATCAAATTCGTGTCTCTCGACTCGAATTTCGGTCATCAACCAGCTATCGTGACTATTATGTCTTCTAGAAGCCTTTTTAAATGCCGTTAAGCAAATAAGTTACAGTGCTGCGTGGTGACGGCGTTACAATATACCATCACCTTTCTTCCGAGGGGTGTCTAAAGCCTTGAAATCTCTATTGGCTACCGACAGATGAGGAATAATCATCTCTATTTTTAAAAAGAGTTCAAATTATTAAACGACGGGATTTTCAGTGCGACCATTTTCGACCCGTTTGGTTACGGTGGCGACTATTTAATTTGACAAAAACTAAGTTTTCCAGTGGAATTTCACAGGACGTTATGATTATAATGAAGGCAAGAGTAAGATTTGGTACCTAAAGGAGCGTATGCAAAACAATGTGTGCGTGTAAAATAATATATGAACCTACGTGGGTGGACGATGGCGTGGGTGGGTGCTTACGCTCCCGGAATGTTGCCATTGTAGTTTGGTAAATACGATTCGTAATTTCCGAAGCTTTGTCCTTTTGCCGTAAAATCCGTCATTTAAATAAAGGTGCGACAAAAAAATCACATAAGTTCTAGAAAAAATATAGTTTCAGACAGAGCAGGCGTTTTTTATCAAACATAGCAAATGAAGGTAATACTTTCGAGAAAATGTATGCGTGTTTATATTATGTAAAGTCCTCTACATGTTATATAATGGCATAGCTTCTCCTAAAGAACATTTTCCATACTCAACACGCTTTAAGCGGATCGGAGTTTACACCGAAAAACCTATGTAATAACCACCTAATCGCTGTCTATTTCTTTGATAATCTACTTTTCACTAATCGGCTTGAAAGAACTTTACATGCGGTTTTTGGAAAAGTCAGTTTTTATATTAAATACTTTTGTATTTGCCACTTGTTGAAAATATATAAAAAAAAAAAATTTCTTCACACCAATTCCCAATACAGGGGTAGACAGAGTCCGAGTCTAGACAATCCCACCCACCTTCCACCCCTTCGTGAAGATATTTTCAGAAGTTAACGTAGTGGTGGTGGGCCGTCTGCGCGTCTTTATGTCCAAGCCAGCGATATTCGACCATAAGTTTTGAAAAACCCATTGGTACGAGCCTACCAACTGGGGACCGAACTCCAGGTCTATTGACTCGAAATTCCGACCACCCAACCACTCAGCTATCGTGACTTAATATAATTAAATGTTATTTTAATTAAGGATACTTAGGAAGAGAAATTTGTGATGATGATAGACTTTTTTATTTGTGTTTGTGCCTTTACACTCTGGTATTCATCATCATCATATCTATTTGAAGGTTTGGATGTCATCATATCAAACCTTCAAACAAGATGAACAGTGTATGAAAACAAGTTGAAACAGGCTTTGAGAATTCCATCTAAGTCATCGAGGATAATAATAATAATAAAGATACAAACTAATAGGGTCAACCCTCATACTAGATAGGTCATATAAAATTTGTAAGTGACTTGCAAATACAAAATTAATTTAAGTAAAAAGGGCTTTTGCGTAGAAAGGGTTACTTAGAAGGTCCAAAAGTTTTTCTTTGCTTGACGAAAAGAAAATAAAAGAATAGAATAGAGATATAATAGAAATTAGAATAGTATAAAATGTTATTTCATCTTATCTGCAACTTAGTTGAATCATTCCAGCCATTTCTTCAATGCGATTACAAGATAACAACAAAAAAACTTTATTTATATGCTAAACGCTAATATTAGCATAATTAAGAGGATATTGTTATAATGTAATGTAAATGTAAAGGATAACGTAATGATTATGTAATAAGTATTCCTTTTTGTGAGTGTGTTTTGTTAATTATCAGCTTTGTGAACCTAATAAAAATATATGAAACATTATTGCGTTCCTTATGTTTGTGATAATCATCAGAAACTGCTTAATATATTTGGATGAGTTTTGCATATAGGAAGTTGTAATATGTTTAAAACTTATAAGGAAACTTGTTATGTCGGAAAGTGCATTGTTCTTGTTTGATAAATCTGAAGTTGAAATTTGCTTTAACGAATTTGGTTTTTTAGTATTCAGTATTTAAATATTTATATCAGATGAGGAAATTGTCTTGATTTTCTTCGGGAAATCAAAAAAATTAAGTGTCGTTCCTACATTCTAATATCACGTCGAAAAAGTGTTTAACTCGCTCTACTCTGTGCAGTAGACGTTTATTACACGTTAGTAAATTATTCTTGCATTTGTATTAGAAGTATCCATTGAGATCCTCTCTTATGCACAATAACATCTTCACACCATTCCCAATACCAGGGTAAACAGATCTAAACAATTAAGTACTTTTGGCCCTTCAACTGGGGATCTAACTGGGATCTCTTAACTTGAATTTCGAACACAGATACTGGGAGTGAAAAGAGTAGAAAGTACTCCTCGCCATTCGTAACATTGAATGTAAAGCAAGATAATCATCATTACATTTCAGATCATTATATACAGACAGAGGATATGGGCTTTATATATTCTGTATCCGTAAATAAGATAAAATCTTCCACTCTTCCTCTTAAATTATTATTATAGTAAAAACACCCAACCGCTTTCGCACATCCATCATTATTACATACCAATATTCCTTCTAATGATGAAATTTCGTTAACACTTGCCAATGATATGAATTTCAAAAAATTGTACTCTTTTCTTCTTTGAGCATTTTACGATATGATTTTTGACAAGGACAAATTATCATATTATATTTCTAATTTTAATTGGATTATAATTTTATATAAATAGTGTAAATAATTGAATTAAAATTTAAATAAAATAATTAATGTATTGGTTATTTAAGCCAGTTTTAAGCAATGTAATAAAGAACATGATCTTTCTTCCTCAACTGACCCTCAGGAATTGAGGCTACTGTACAATATCTACGTAATCCGTCTCCTTGGTTAGAGCCCTAATACTAGGGATCGCAATATCGTTGGGATTACACCTAACCAATGTATTTGTTCACTACACTCTGTTTCGTCTAAAGGACAGATATTGAACGAACAAAATTAACCATTATTTCTCATTACATCTGTACTGTATAATCTACTCGGCGTAATTAATAATACTAATTACGTAGATTCATCATTACATGAGTCACGATAGCCGAGTGGTAAAGTGGTCAGATTTCGAGTCGAGCTACCCAGTTCCAGTCGCCAGAACAGGCTCGTACCAATGGGTTTCAAAACTTAAGTGCGGATTATCGTTGGCTTGGACATTAGGAACGAGACGGGCTCACCACCTGTCTCGTTGTCCAAAAAATATCATCGGAAGGAATTGAGCTCAAACGACAATTGTCTAGACACTGTCTACCCTGTGGGTATAATATAAGTGTTACTTATTACATGGATATCAAGTAGAGTACTTGTACATGAATCTCAAGTAGATAGCTATGTCGATAACTAGAGATGATACGTTACGCGTATTAAATATGTGTGTAATCTACCTTACACAGTTTATTATAACTTAACATCCAAGGACAAGTGGCATGCACCCCGGTTTTCATGGTATCACTAGATCCCAGGTTCCTGGACGGTACAATGTACAACCAGATTGGGTACCTGGACGGTACAATAGGCAACCACTTTCTGCATTGTCATGGTCTGGATGGTTGTGGTGCCTACGTTTCCGATTCAATTATGCAAATTACTTTGGCTACTTTCTTTGGGATAAAGGAAATCTATGTGATGTTGTCCCTATATATTTATTTATGTATTGTTATATATTTATTATTAAATCCACTACAATTAGGCCTTTCGTTGTTTGCCATAATGGTCGGGCTTGGCAAATGGTTGACGATGTGTTCAAACAGCTTGGAACTTAGTCACTTCTGGCGGTCAACGATATGATGAGTTTGGTTTAATTTTTGAATCTGACAGAAGCAATTACCATTGGCTGACGTTATTCTGGAGTCATATACCCACCATGGTGAAAAAGGACATATTCGTTGATGCTATGTTAGCGAAGTAACTATCGAATAAAATAAATAAAGTTTACAACAACCGACAAACCAACCGACATGATACGTCAAACAAGAAAGTTCATGTTTATTCTATAATAATATACTTTATGTTTATTTATTTATATCGCAATCAGCAATAGTTTATCACATCATTATACCATACCCAGATGCTGTATAGTGGCCTAGTTCACTGCCAGGATGCGGGCCACTACCGTGAATTGGATTTGCCATAATCGCAACGCTTGGCATGCGGACTGGCGTACACCTCCGAGCATAGAAGCTGCTGCGTGCAAGATCAAAGTGCAAGTGATAATAATCTAACGATACTATGCAAATTATAATGAAAATCTAAATGCACAACAAAAATTTAAGATCTGCAAATATCATTAAATACATGTGCGAGATTCTATTGAATAATTTATTAACATTGGCACCGACTTGACACATCCGTAAGTAGTGCTTAAAATATATTGTAAAAAATGAGGACATTACATACATTTCCGTTCTCCTTTGGCATGCAAAGTATTTTCAAACACAATTGAGTAAGTGTTATATCTATCAAAATCTCAACTCCATTCATAGACCACTTTGGTGTTTTGCGGCTATAAAGATGCTGTATTTTTTAAAAGTATTATTGTGGACAGGTAAAAAATATCTACGCAATTCCCAATACAGGGGTAGACAGGGTCCAGTCCTGAACCTTCAGTCCCTTTAGGCCACATTCCACCGTAGATATTTTCAGGACAACGTGACGGGTGGTTGGCCGTCGCCAAATCTTAATGTCCAAGCCAGCGATTTAATTCGTACATAAGTTTTGAAAAACTCATTGGTACTGCCACCTGGGGTTCGAACTCGGGTCTCTTGGCACGAAATTCCGACCATCAACCCACTCGGCTATCGTGACTTATTAATATTAGGTCATTCGACAAAATATAAATCAACAACAATAAAGTCTGGCAAACAGACTTTAAAAGATCAAAGATATTATTTTCATTATCATTATAAGAATACATTTTAATACATTTTTAAGCTCCGAAATATTTCAATATCTCATGTCCTCATTTATTAATATTTGCTTAGCAATTGTTTGTGCCAATGATTCAAAATATCCTTTGAATAATAGGCACGAATTTGTACTAATGGATTAATACCGATAGTGGCTTAAATGACAAATGTTGTGTGAATATACAGTTATGTTAATAACAGATTCTACAACAGTGATGCGAAGATTCTACAGTGGTAGAGCACGCATCAACTTTTGTTGTTGTATGAATAGAGCCGGCTCGACCGGGAGTACCACGACCTCACAGAATACCGGTATGATAAAGTCTAACAAACTTCTGCGTTTCGTCTGGTGAGTGCAGGTAACGGTAGCCCTGCCCTCCGCCCCAATTATGGGGAGGTGGCATTCTAAGGAGGCAACATCTGCTAAGCCTCTGGTATTGCGGTCGTTCATGGGCGGCGGTAATCACTTACCATCGTGAACCACCTGCTCGTTTGCCTCCCTTTTCTATAAAAAAAAATATGATAATTAGTTTCTTGATTAAAATTTAATAAATAAATAGAATAAAAAGAATTTAATAGATAATGGATTTAGGTAATGAATGAGTATAACAATAATGGTAGCAATAAAACTTTTTAAAAACACTGTTTTGTTACTATTAATAATTAAAATAATTTATATCACAATCGTCAATTTTGTCAAGTGAATTGGGAATCGCAGTACCAAATACCACGCACCGCAGAATATGTTATCCGTCACCGATCTACTTAAAATAAATAAATAAATATCTTCACGCGATTCCCAATACAGGGGTAAGCAGAGGTCTTGTCTAGACAATTCATTTATTGGCATTTTCTTTATTTAGCATGGCTTTAATTTTTTAAAATTTAACGAAAAGCATCGTATCATTTACACATATCATAGCATAAATAATTTTATTGGGTGTTTTTGGTACCTTCGTTGTTTCTGAGAACATAACATCAATGCTTCAACTACTAACTTTGAGATCAGAACAATGTATTCGACATTTAACCTATCTAAGTATTTCTTTATCTTTTTTGTATTTATCGTACTTTAGAATATATACCGTATATGGTTAACGCCAAGAAACGGAAGCCGGAAGCCATAGACGTACGTGCATGGAACAGATATAAAATTTTAACTTTTTAAGAGCATCGCCACAGTACAGTGGAGGTCGCGGGATCAAATTACATCAGTATCACTTTGAAATTGATTTTAGAAAATTTGTTTCATTACCCTTAAACCTATTAATTTTGATCCTACAGCCCGCAAAATTTTAATTAAATATTAATTTGGACGGAAAAACTGTAATTGGGAGAGTTGCCTTTCGCTAAAGGTTATGTTATCATAAGTTGTTGGTAAGATGAACACAGACTTAATTATGTTAGTTCGTTTCTAGTATTATGATCCTATCGTAAGTAAGTAATTTCATCGACAATTTGTTGACCCTGTCGCCATCTTAATGTCCCAGTGAAAGGTTGAAATTTGTGCCTTTCTTCTGGGATCAATCGAATCTAATCAAATCGATTCTAATCAAATAATTAATTTAATTCCTATTACTATACTCAGATATATATGTAATTATAGTAAATAATAAAAGCTACATGATGAAAACACTATTTTTATAAATCTTATCGAAAATTTTAATATTATAAATAAGAAATTGAATAGAGGTTCATTATAAAAATATGTAATTCAAAACCTTACTTTAGTATAAAATGCTTATGTTGGTGACTCAAAAAGTAGCTTGAAAATTTTGACTGGTCGTTGCCATTTTCCCCTAGAGTGCTAATAAATAATTTTTATCCCAAATTTCTTCTTTTTTATGGGGAAGGGAGGCAAACTAGCAGGTGGCTCACGTGATGGTAAGTGATTACCGCCGCCCATGAACATCCGCAATACCAGAGACATAGCAGATGCGTTGCCGGATTTCTAATAAACACAAAAAAATCTAAATAATATTACATCTACATTTTATAGAACATGTTCACTGTTATTGAAAATTCTTTGTAAATTTTATATACTATTATTTCTATCATTAAAGCCTTTGAAATTATAAAAACTAAAACTTTGAAATTTCTTCCTCCTGTAATATTTATGTATCGGGATCCTAAAATCAAAAGAGTATATAAGTAAATTATTAGGTATAATCACTATAAATGTAATAAAAAACTTCTTACTTATGAAAAGCTATTAAGTAAATATAAATTATTCGACCTAAAATCTAGACGTACCCAATTCGATAAATTTTTTTATGCGACATTCACCACAATAAATCAAATGGTATTGAAGTCACTGATGATTTATATTACAAAATTTCTTCAAGCCCACACATGCGATCCACATATCTTGACCACTAATTTACTACTACACGATGTAGAAGTAATACTGGATATATATAGATGTCCTATCCATATTAGATATGCATAGAGTAATTCCCACATGGGGTGATGTGTACGCTTTTACAAGAAATTCCTAGTAAATATTCAAAGCAAGAAATGAAGATGAAGAAATTTCAAGCATATGTTAAAGAAAAACTTTATGAAAAGGGTTATTGTAAAATACAATAAGTTATGTACGTGACCTTTGCCCTCGCTGGTCTCTTCAGGTAAACCGGAAAAACAACAACTTCTCAGTTAATGGTTTTTAGTTGGTATATTTTCTCACTCTGGAATTGAAACCTGACTGTATATTTATATGTAGATAAATTTTCAGATTTCTCTATGAAATTTTTAATTTTCCCCACACAAATAAATATAGGTTGAATGTTATGTGAATCGAATTCTAACCTATATCGGGTTTAATTACAGCATGTGAAATGCTTTTAAGCCTTTTTATGTTTATATCTCTTTTAATGCACTTACTACCCAAAACAGGGGTAGCAGAGGTTAAAAAAAATTCATATTTTTTAAAGAATGAATTATAATGCTCAATCAGTAATAAAGAAGAAATTTAGGCAGCACATTGATGATACCTAGTAAATAGTTTTAATCAAAATCTCCTGTTTATTGAAATAGTATCTTTAGCCTATATCGTTGAAAGTGGTTTAACCGATGTCGGTAGGCTGCATTTATAACTGTATTTCTACCTACCTTCTGTAAAAAAAAGTATGTGAGTAGGGTAGAAGTGAAACTTCACAAGCAATAATGAGACCAAGAATAAAAAAATCAAGTGTAATGTATTCTATTTCATTCTCTCGCCGACTTGGTCCTTTATATTTATGTATTTGCTTCTTTATCGTGACGCATTTTCGTTTCATTGGGTTTCAAAATCACAACAATGACCCATTCTGCTTGCCAAGCTTATTAAATATGCAATAATAAATAAAATCCTCCCTACTTGAAGCCTGTATTCTCTGCAATGGACTTTTAACCTTTTAACTTTTGTAAACAATCAATTCAATGCGAATCATAAATATTTATACAAAGTAGGATATTAAAACAAGGAGAATTGTATTAATTTTGATCAGATGAGAACATTATCAATGTCATTTCATTTTCAAACATTCATTTGTGTCAGATAACAAGAAATATTTTACCGGCGAATCCTGAGTCAGGTCGGCGACAGCTTCCTGATTCAAGATGGATTGCTACGGCACCAGGTATGATCATTAGCATTACAATCCATCTCGAGGCTCGCTGACCGCTCCCGTTACTCCACAAGGGTTGACAAGATCCGTCAGCATCATTTTGTTGCTTTACACTGGGGACATTGGTTGCTCTCCGGAAATCATTGTTGTATTTTATCTCTGACTTCAGTTAATCGGCATTTTTTCTATAGTCACGAAAGCCGAGTGATTGGGTGTTAGGAATTTGAGTCAAGCTGCGTTAGATCCCCAGATGGTAGGCTCTTACCAATGGGATTTGTAACATGTTGATTTATATCATTGGCTTGTCCCAAAAAAATATTTTCGGTGAAAGATGGGTCAGTACTTAATCATTAAGACCTCTGTCTACCCCTTCAAAATATGGCATAAATACTAATACAATTTTCAAATACCGCAGTTATTGTAGTCCGGTTACTGTGGGCAGAAACTCTGAAACTTCTTTATAAAAGTGTCTTTACCATAAAGTTTGACAACCTGCTAAGCAGTGGGTAATCAAACTTAATAACTAACGAATTAAACACAGAAAAGAGTTTAAAAGGTGCGCGGCGTATTCGACATGTCTTTACACCTTCCTAAAGACTGTAAGATGATTTTACAATACTTGTGCTTTATCAGTTTGATCACGATAGTCGAGTGTGCTTGCCAAGCTTATTAAATATGCAATAATAAATAAAATCCTCCCTACTTGAAGCCTGTATTCTCTGCAATGGACTTTTAACCTTTTAACTTTTGTAAACAATCAATTCAATGCGAATCATAAATATTTATACAAAGTAGGATATTAAAACAAGGAGAATTGTATTAATTTTGATCAGATGAGAACATTATCAATGTCATTTCATTTTCAAACATTCATTTGTGTCAGATAACAAGAAATATTTTACCGGCGAATCCTGAGTCAGGTCGGCGACAGCTTCCTGATTCAAGATGGATTGCTACGGCACCAGGTATGATCATTAGCATTACAATCCATCTCGAGGCTCGCTGACCGCTCCCGTTACTCCACAAGGGTTGACAAGATCCGTCAGCATCATTTTGTTGCTTTACACTGGGGACATTGGTTGCTCTCCGGAAATCATTGTTGTATTTTATCTCTGACTTCAGTTAATCGGCATTTTTTCTATAGTCACGAAAGCCGAGTGATTGGGTGTTAGGAATTTGAGTCAAGCTGCGTTAGATCCCCAGATGGTAGGCTCTTACCAATGGGATTTGTAACATGTTGATTTATATCATTGGCTTGTCCCAAAAAAATATTTTCGGTGAAAGATGGGTCAGTACTTAATCATTAAGACCTCTGTCTACCCCTTCAAAATATGGCATAAATACTAATACAATTTTCAAATACCGCAGTTATTGTAGTCCGGTTACTGTGGGCAGAAACTCTGAAACTTCTTTATAAAAGTGTCTTTACCATAAAGTTTGACAACCTGCTAAGCAGTGGGTAATCAAACTTAATAACTAACGAATTAAACACAGAAAAGAGTTTAAAAGGTGCGCGGCGTATTCGACATGTCTTTACACCTTCCTAAAGACTGTAAGATGATTTTACAATACTTGTGCTTTATCAGTTTATTAAATATGCAATAATAAATAAAA